>JAVSBV010155905.1:0-14917 GCA_033117975.1 Parotocinclus spilosoma
AAGCGGCTTGGGTCCTTTCTTTCTGTGTGGATTCTGCATGTCCACCCCGTGTCTGCGTGGGTTTACTCCAGGTACTCTGGTTTCCTCCCACAGTGGGATAACACATGCGTGTTAGGTTAATTGGCGTCTCCAAATTGTCATTGACTTGTGTATGCAAAACACCCTAGGTTGGGTAACTGGAAACAGGGACTGCACGCCGGTCCCAAGACCGGATAAATGGGAAGGGGTGGAGAAAGCAGAGGCAAAACTACTCCACCATCCTGCCAAAATACTTCATGGATCACATCAACCTATTCAGCTGCCACGCTGTCTACTGAGAACCTATTACCAGTCAGTGTGGCTAAGATCACTCACTAGAAAGGGTGTCTACATACTTTTGGATTTATGGCCCATCCTGTTAAATTGACTCACTTACAGATAATACAAGAAAGTAATTTTAACGTAGGAAAATGACCAACTATTATTATCAGATTTTTTAAAATCTTATTGGATTTGTGATGGGCAGCACAGGGGCTCGGTGGGGTAGCAAGAAGGTCCCGGGTTCAATCCCAGTGTGGAGTAGTCTGGGTCCTTTCTGTGTGGGGTCTGCATGTGTTCACTCCGGGTACTCCGGTTTTCTCCCACAGTTCAAAGACATGTGTTAGGTTTATTGATGTCTCTAAAGTGGCCCTTAGTGTGTGACTATGTTGGACCTGCGCCCCATTTAGGGTTGTTCCTGCCCTTGCGCCCAGAGTTTCTGGGTGATCACCGGCTAGCCCTTGACCCTGTGTGGATTAAGCAGAAGATAATGGATGAATGAATTAACAAATGAATATATTTATGATTTCTAAACAAAATAAATGGATTATTTGGAGAGTGAAAAGTCTGTATTTTGATAAACAGAACAGGCCTTAATGGGTAACAAAGCATTTTGTATCTTATTACAGTATGATACTGTCTGGGCAGCGCTGAGCAAAAGTCTTCAGAAATGTTGATGACTATTGTTAGTAAAATAATCTAAAACTCTAAAACATAACCTGATAAATTAAAATATGTGGCTGTATTTAGGGATGGAAGTGAGACTGAGCTGCATCATAATCATAAATAATGTCATTTATGTAGCATTTAGCTTTCATGTAATGAAATCCTGATGGCAGATCCGAGCTGGCTTCACAGGGACTCGTGTGAGAATGCAGAAGCGATGGATACTAAAAAGGTTCCTAAGAAAATAACGACATACTCCAGAACTACAGCTGTAATTGGGGGCCTTTCGGTCTTTTCAAAGGTTTTCCTCGTTCTATTTCGGGAGCTTTTCCTTGCCACTGCTGTCGTAGGTGTAAAGCTGCTTTGAGACTGTGCTGTGTGCTGTTGTAAATAAATGTGACTTTAGTTTGACCTTTGAGTTTATTTGCAGTGCACTTATGCATCATTCCTTATAATCAGAATCCAGAAAATGATTGTGGCTGGCATTTTGTTATCAGGAAGATAACGTGGGCGGTACTGCTTAAAAAAAGACTACCCGTTCAGTTTCATACTGGTACGTGGATGTAAACGTCTGTTTAAAATGAAATAAACACCCATTCGCTTTAGGTGTTAAGTATTGGAATAGGAAATCTGTCTTGTGTACATAAACAAACTCTAAAATACGCAAAAGGAATTAAGCCCAAAGGAATTTGTTCCAGAGCTTTTGGATGTGCGATCGTGAAGGCACTGATTTAGCGTAAACTGTTAGGATAATATAAACGGGATAAAACGTCCCCACACCCACAGTAAGTAGGAAAATTAAAGCACCTCTTCCATGGCACTGATGAGGTTCTGTGTGGACTTGCTGATCTCTGCTCCACCCACTGTGCCTGGCCCGCTGCTCTGGAACACTCCGGCAGCACCGTCATGGCCGTTCATCTCCACCGTGTACGTTGCCTTGGCCGGCCAGCACAGCTGGTTATGCATGAGGAAGTACACAGCGAACACGTACAGACCCTGGAAACGTAACGTCTCCGATTAGAACTCAAAACATGCAGCAATGCAAACTCATACACACTTTAAACATTAAGGAAGTTATAACAGATAAATAGGTACAGAGGTACCGGTGTCTAGACTCTGTCTGACTACAATGCTTTGGGTCAGAAACCAAGAAACGGTGAGATTATGGGCTTGGTGTCATTAAAATGGCAAAATCAGCACAAGTTTACACCGGTTTGTGAAAATAATTATTGTCAAAACGAACAGATCAACAGTGTGACAACAGAAGAGCATCTCTTGTACACTGTGCACAAAAATAAGGGGATTTTTCATTGGGGGATATTTACTTTTGAACATTTTGTAAGCAGTTTATCAACTGTAAAAAAAGGGTTTTTACTTACAGCTACACAATAAAAAGCTGAAACCAGTAATGAGCATTTCTTGTATTCAACTTCATGCTTTAATATCTGGAAAACAAACCAAGGGAAGTCCTGGGAGATGCCAAGGGAGATGCCAGGACCCAAATCATAGGATATAATGTAACAATTAATCACACAATAGACATAAATAAACTCCTGTATTTTCCATCCTGTTGCAGAATGAGCATTGCTGCCTCCAACGCAACTAGAAATTCCTCACAGGGCAGCGTGCCGTCATTCCCGTCACCATGACATAACAGTTGGTCAGGAAGGTCATGGTTCGCACGTCGTTTTCAACAGTGGCACGAGGCCGATATCAGCCGGCTCATGCAGGCGCAAAATATCTCACTACCACCAAACATCTCACCACCAACGCAATCCATCACAGTCAGGCAGACAGGAGGAATTACGGAGGAAAAGGAGAGTGATACGTAGGGGTTCCAATGTGTAAGAACGCTAATGCATTTCATAAAGCTTAAGATCTTGCGAGGCCAAGTGAAGTTTTTTTTGGTGTCAGTAATTTTAAAATGTTCTGTGGTTCACAAGGGCAGTGACAAATCTATAATCTATACACACCATGCATTTAGTCTTGGGAAAAGAGCACAGTAAAGACAAGCACGTGCTAAAGTTACGTTATTTATCAGGTTTAATTACTTTTTTATCACCTAATCTGTTGATTTTGAAACAGTATTGCAATGATTCGGCAGAACATTGGTCTCAGGCCAGTGTTATAGGATTATTGTGGTACTCTGTGTCCTATCGTAACCATAAAAGTTTGACAGACTGGAACTATTCATATCAGACTATGCTGTGAAAACCTGACAGCCCTATGAAGCAAGAAAAATCTAACCTTCTAAATCAGTTTGGAACACGCCAGTCTTTAATAAGATTTCTGATTAGGCTTTCGACTAGATTTCGGAACATGACTGTGAGGTCAGGCACTGGGGATGAATGATAAGCCCAGACTCAAAGCTGGCACACCACGTTCAATAAGAAGTGGTCATTAAAACCCTTGATTGCCCCTTGTTATGATCCTGTTTCTGGATGCTGTGGTAGCCTAGTAGAACTATGGACCAAAGGTTTTAAATCTTATCTGTCAGGTAGCCACTGTTGGGTCTTTGAGCAAGGCACCTTAACCCACAAAGGCTTTGTAATCCACAGTGCTCTCTGGATAAATGCTATGTTGAGTGTGGTAAAAATATTAGATCTAGGTATTTCTTTCACTGTCAGAACATCAGCTGGCTTTGAGGTCCTTGTGGCAAGAAACTGACCACTGCGCTCATCAGACTTTTCTGATACTGAACCAGGTGGCTCGCTCATCCTCGCTCGTTCCTCTTTTCCCAACCCATCAAAAACTCAATCATGCATGTCTGAATTTGTAAATGAGGCATAAGCTAGAGCCTGAGCATTCAGACGCACATTGGAGCTATTTTATTGGTCCGTAGACGACCCTTATGTTCCCCTGAGTGGTGCGTAATGGGGTGAGAGGAGCGCTATCATATCTCCTCTCAGATTAGTACACAAACGGCTAGGGCCGGTCGGTGCACGCTCAATTACCAATGCAAGTTGCATAACTGACATGAGCTTCGAACCTTTTTTAGTTACGGTGTCAGGGAGTGCAACAAAGTGTCATAGAGCACACAGATTACGTGTGAGGGAGAGAACCTCTTACGTAAGGCCATTGTTGTAAAAGTTACTGTAATTAATTAAGCCAGCTGTTTATTGCTACACCACCATGAACTGGTGTAAAGGTCATTAAGATGAATTTTTCCGTCTACATTCTCCTTTTCCCTCTTTCTGTCACATCATTTATTTATCAACAGATCACTTCTGTCACTGACACATCCGTTCGGCTCGGTGCTTACAGAAGGCCACGCTCAGTGAAGTCGGATCTATTTATAGCCCCTGAGCCCAGGAGGTGGGATGACAATCAAATCACGGGGGAGTGTGCTTCATAGCGCTCCCTAGTGTGCTTTCTGGCTGTAATGAAACACTGCTTTAAAGTCTACTGACAGGACACAGAGTTATAAATAATGCCATGGAAATGAACTGTTTGTCATGTGAAGCTCGCTGTCTCAGATGGAATCTAAACTCATGTTTGGATGTTTGGTCTACAACTGAAGCATTATCACATAATAATATACCATCTGAGATTCTTAGTTCAAGTTCATTCATGAACTAATATGCTAATCACTCATCAGAATCATCAAATATCAGTATAGAAAATAATCCTCAGTATAGAAAATGGTTTGAAAAACAAATAGAGGTGTGTGTTGGGACTGTGGTCGCCTAGCGGTTAAGGTACTGGACTCTGGACTAGAAGGTCCAGGGTTCAAATCCCACCTCTGCCAAGCTGCCATAGTTGGGTCCTTGAGCAAGGCCCTTAACCCACAATTACTTGGATTGTAAGACTGTATCAGTTGTAAGTTGCTCTGGATAAGAGCGTCTGCTAAATACTGGAAATGTAAATGTAAACGTTGTTTTACGATCTGGGGCCGATGTCACAGTCTTGTACTCATCACCGCCATCATATACACAACACAGCTTTTTCCACTAACAAGCATACATTATGAATATAAACAAATAACCTACCTGCCTGGCTGCACACAACCAAGAGGGAATGGGTCCAGTTAAAAAAAACCCTGTAATTTCCAGAACAGGCAATTTAGAATCTTTAAGTGCTGGTTTTCCTTAAATTTCAAGTTTGTTTTGCTCTTTTTACGCGTTCTGGATGTGTAGGGTTCGGTCTTTGTGTGGCAGACTATCGAGGGTGTCCCCATATTAGGATTAAAATCTAAACGTATAACCCTACTAACCATGGTTACATTGTTTTCATTGTTTTTTGTATCCTTATTGGCTAAAACAAGAGCACGGAACCTCCTCTTATCTACTTTCTTAACTGTTTCCCGCACAGCGCAAATCATTTGTAGGTTGAAAACACAATACCCTTGCACATCCACACAAATGGCCATTGTTTTCCATTTCGGTTGCAAGCACCTCTTACACACCGACCTTGCAATACACAGCGAACACAATCTGTTCCTGGTCCTGCCCTTTCTTACAGGCTTTAGGGAGAATTGCACCATTAAACGAGCTGCTACAGTTAAAGCAACAGGGGCGCAACAGAGATAAGAAGATAAACATGGAAAATCTGCGTCATGGAAAAAACAGTGGATTAGAGAAGTCGAGATTATTGAAAACAGACTCAAATGTTTTTCAGCAAAAAAAGGCAACTCATTCGGACAGATTTTTTGACCACACAGACACCGAGAATCTTCTGCAAGCCTGCTTTCTTTGTTGTGCCCAACTGAGTACAATACTGTTTCAGTCCACCAAGTGGACCAGTCGCTAAGTACTGATGCTTTTCATGGGTGGGTTAAGAAAGCAGCCAGGACGAGACAAAACAAATGATCTGCTATTGTTTATCTGTCTGTAGCACACTGGATCCACTGGACTTGTGGATTTGTTGTTCAACCAACTACTTGAACAAAAAACGGACACAAAGTTCTAATCATGACTGCACTTCGCACATGGTGAATCACATCTAATGGATTAATAGGTTACATGATGTTTGCATACACTTCTAAAAAGCATTTGGAATGCAAATGGTGCTCGCAGGCGTTTGCGTAGTCAAGCTGCCCTGCTGCACCATGGTCCACCCATGGTCCAACCTCATGCAATCCTCTCAAAGAGTTCATGGCTCGTCCCAAAATCTAAAAAATAACCAAGTTTTATAGATCCCTCCAGTTGTGATCGCTTTTAGTTTAAAATATATAAATTATATATATATATAATATAAATCAATAGGAATCTGAAATAAATCACATAAAAATACACCCCTACAATAAAGCATTCAGAAAGCAAGCAGTCTTTGTCTGACCTCAGTCTCGTCTCGGCCACTCAGACTCAGACACAACCACCTGGACTCATTTCTAACAGTCGTGATTACAGCACTAGCAGCACTAGGAGGTCTGGTCACTGGTGGGATGAGAGTCTAAATTAGACTCAGACTCCGTTTCAGTTACAGAGCTGAAGGAAGGAAGATTTTGCTGATGATTAGAAGCTCAAAACGCACCTAGATTTACATTTACATTTCCAGCATTTAGCAGACGCCCTTATCCAGACCGACTTACAACTGATACAGGCTTACAATCCAAGCAGTTGTGGGTTAAGGGCCTTGCTCAAGGACCCAACTGTGGCAGCTTAGCAGAGGCGGGATTTGAACCCTGGACCGTCTGGAGTGAGTCCAGTACCTTAACCGCTAGGCTACCACAGCCCAGTACCTTAACCGCTAGGCCACCACAGTCCATATACAGAAGAAAAGGTCCAGTATTTAAAGACTCGTTTCCTCTTAATAAAGGCTTGCGTTATAATCACTCTCAGTATGCACTACCTGAGGAATCCATATCACGCAGCCCTGTTGGCCTTTAAACCGTCAACGCTCGAGCTCTCACTAATGACAGAACTTTACTAGAGCCAATTGTTAATCAGGTTTATGTTTCAGCAGTAACAATAAAATGTGACCCAGTATGACGTGCAAATCTGGGCCTAAGTGGAAGTTCTATCAGTTTATTGTTTATTTATTTACCTGTATCTTCTCAGTGATGCCTTGGTTTTCTCCAGAATAAAAGATGACCTTCTTTGTTTCTCATTATTTCTTACTATTACTATTGTGAGACTGTGGTAGCCTAGCGGTTAAGGTACTGGACTCTGGACCTGATTGTAGTTTTGTAAGTCGCTCTGGATAAAGGGGTCTGCTAAATACTGTAAATGTAAATGTAATGGTCCATCCCACTTCTGCCAAGCTGCCACAGTCGGGTCGCTGAGCAAAGCCCTTAACGCAATTGTAAGACTGTATGAGTTGCAAGTCGCTCTGGATAAGGGCGTCTGCTAAATGCAGTAAATGTAAATGTACCAGTACTGGCTTTTCCACCGATGGAACATGCAGATTAAACAACTGCTCGATATGGCCATCACAGCAGCGACGGTTCTTCTGTAAACTACTCATCAGCAATTATATTCATCAGCTTAAGTACAAAAACCGAGTGCTGGTTACGATTTAGTATGGAGTGCTGACGGATGACTCTGTAAGGAATAACACATCTTGAAAAGATTGCTGAGGGGGTAGATCATGGGTAATACAGAGGCGTGACTAATGAAGAAGGCACTCACCAGCAAGATGTTGAAGATGATGAGCAGAATAAGCATCCAAAGATATCTGTAGGCCATGTGGAGGCCAGCCCACAGACAGACCAGGGAGACCAGGGCAAACAGGTATAGCACCATGGGAACCTCTGCAACACAAAAGCCAAGATGACATTCAAAATGTTCAAATGCTCAGCAACTGGGCATAACTTTGATAAGACAAAGCGGTAGATGTTCTTGATTCCATTTGATCAGAAGGTTATGCACACTGTGCTTTCCTGTACTAAGACATCTTCCTGTACTCATGCCGTAAAGACAGCAGGCCTGCTTTGTCCAGAGATCTGGAACTCGTCAATACTCTGACTCGTCATTTTTTCCATATTCTTTTCCGTGTCTGCTTTGGCACGGTACATCAGCGGGCACTTTTATTGCACTGGGACAGGTGCCCAGGATGACTGGCATGGCAAGCGAATTCATTAAGAGGCTTTTGATTACAAACCTTTACTCAAGAGGAGTGAGGGACGGCAGAGTGAAGCGAAGTGTACGAGCAATTGTAGAGAGCAAACGAAAGCAGCTGCTCTTACGCAGGATGCCCCACTCGGTGGAGGAGATGTTATCTGTTACAACGTGACTCAGGATATTGGTGCATCTGAACCCTGCTTGTTATCTTGTTGTCTTTTCATTAGACATTCTGCTTAATAACCAAGAGGGAACTGAGATGAGATTAATAATAATAATAATAGGAGTGGTTGCTGGCAAGAACTTAGAAGAAGAATACAGGGGTCACTATACGATTACATCATGATACACTGTGATAAGATGCATAGTGAGATTATATTGTGATAATCCACAGTACAATCTGGGTCTAAATCTATCACATCACACTGATAATTCTGCTCACCAATTGTCAAAACACCCTACTGTAACATCTACAGGAGGGCAGATTGCAGTTTACACTCTATTTAAGTGTTCAGCAAATCTATTTTTGAGTTGAAAATTGATGTAGTACAGTACTGTGCAAAAGTCTTAGGCCACCTTTAGATTTGTTTTGCTTTATCATAATACAGTGACCATATATGACACATTTCTCAGGACTGGATCCAAAAATTTGAAACTTTTGATTCGTGGCTCTACAACACTCTATTCCGATGATCTTCCTTCAAATGTTTGTAAGTTTTTGCATATCTTAGGCTTTTTACCCTGTTCTACTTCTGAAAAATGGGTTTCTTGGCTGCTACACTTCCAAAAACATCACCTGATCAAATTTCTATGGACTGTAGAAGGGTCAGTTTGATCCTGATAATGCCCCCAGAGCTTTGCTTAAATTTACAGAAAAAATCACACTAAATACTTACCACTATAACCTATAAAAGCAGTTTTTGTAACACTGTATAGACATTTCTTGTAATTTCTGGTTATATTTGAACAAAGAGGCAGATAAATAATGATAAATGGTGACTATACCATTGTTTTAGCAATACCCTTTCTGATCTAATGGTGGCCTTTTGCACAGTACTGTATATAATGAAAATAAATGTTGTAACCCTGCTTTTATACAGAAATGCCCCACACACCAATCCAGCAGCAAATATACAGGCTAGGTTTCAGCACAGGTCCATGGAAGGAACACAGAGATTTACAGCCCAGGTACAAAACAGGTTCAGGTTTGGGAAATTGAAGAAATGTAACCTCCAGTAAGAAAACTCATCGTAATCCCATACCGAATGGGTTTAAACACAGACCTTTATTACAGGGCTGAACTCACTGCAGGTGTGAAAATCAGGCTCTGGAGATAAGGTGCACACCTTATACAGAAATGCACACATTACCGCTGTGAAAATAAAGGAGAGAGAGGCCAGCAGAAAAGATGGGGCCCAAACGGAAACGAGTAGCTATCACAGAACTCTAAGAGACTGCTTTCATGTTTGGGAGGGTTATTTTCTTTTCCTAAAAAATCCTACTACAGTCCCTGAATTGCACTGATCCACTGGAAATATCCTCCCTGTTGTAACCAAAACTTGAGCACTATAGCACGCATTCAAACCTTCAGAACAATGAGAGTGCTACTGAACAATGCACAACCCACTTTGACCCTTATTTAAATTTGGAACAGCTCCCTGCTCCTATTCATCTGAACCGTATAGCATTAGCCTTCAGGAAACCCAGCAAACAGGCTTTGTTAGTCCATCAATGGCTCCTTTTGATAAGCAAGGCATCAATATTCAAAACCCATAGCTTCTGGAGCAAAACCCCAAAATGCTCATCAGTAATGCTGATCAGGACATGAGTACACTTTTCCCTGACGTTCAGGGAACTGGACCTTGTTTTTCAAGAACACAAGGGACTAATTCACAAAAATAAGGAGATGCAGTCGTTTCTGGTTAATGGGACCACATCGGGACGCGATCATGAGGCATGAGCTACAGGTTGACCCAAATGACTCAGAGCTAATCTGAACGACAAGCAGACAGCACTCTGTGGTTAACGCCCGTGGACTCTGTGTGTATTCTGGATGGCCCTGGGTGTGAACACTAGGCTACACATTTCTCACCAGGCAGAGAACACAGGGCACAGAGTCAGCGTTCACCCTCGGCCTGATACAGACCTGTTACTTCCTCTCCTCCGTCACATTTTGTCCTTCGTGTCCAGTTTGTCTCACCTCATCTTCCTCTTTATCCACCATTCTCCCTCCACGCTTCACCCAAAATGTCATTCTCATCTGAATTCCTTCCCTCCCTCACAGCCTCAGCTTGTTTCCCATCATTATGTGCGCATTCCTATCTTTGCTCTGGGCCTGGTCTCTTTAAAAGCAGGAGGTTCCTTAATCCTGTGAAGCTGTATCTCTATAGAGATGAGCATCTCGGGCAGCACTGCTAAAGATAAACATGTTTGTTCCTAAATCTCCAGGCACACAAGGCTTACAAGTTCCCCTATAAATCTTTTCTCAAGAGTAGTATAACAGAAGGTGGCATTCTTACAGATGGGAAGCTTCTCTAGGAGAAAGATCTTACAGGTACAGTCCTTTAAATGAGTACGATATAAAAAGGCTCCATCTCTCTAAAGCAAAACAGGATCCTGCTGTTTTTTGAGCCACTGAATTCATTAGGCATTACGCTTTTGATGGGGAACTTAAAAGAAGAATGCTATACCCCCTAAGGGGCGGCACACAAATTTTGCTTGCTGGGGTTTTAAGCCAACTCAGTGCCACTGCTGGGCTGAAAATAATTTACTAGTCTAAAATGTCCAACCACCAGCATCCTGTGAGCACTGATGACGAATTAGAGGACGACCAACGCAAACTGTACAACGAACATAGGAGATGCTGTCTTTGACATTACATCGACAAGGTGGAACAAGGAACAAAATGTCTCCAATAAAATGGACAGTAAGTAAACAGTGTTTCAGAACTCCGGCAGCACTGCTGTGTCTGATCCACTCAGACCAGCCCAACACATACTAATGCAGCAACACCAAGTCAGAGCCAGTACAGTCCAGAGAGTGATCCACCACCCAAACAGTACTCGATTGGTGCTGATCCTGTGGGGGTCCTGACCATTAGAGGACAGAGTAAAGTGGCTGAACAAAGGACGTTGAGAAAGCGATAAACTACAGACTGTAATTGTAGAACTACAAAGCCCAGTGATCACTTAAACCTGAATAAAGAATAAGCAGAATACAAATAGAATTGCCTAAGGAAATGGGTTGTGTTATGATGTTCATCACTCACTCAGTGTTTAGTCCATCCATCCATCCATCCATCCATCCATTAACTTATGCTTAATCCATATGGGGTCACAGGCGAGCCGGTGCCCACTCGGCAACTCTGGGCACAAAGTCTTGGGGTAAAGTGGACTCAAATATTGTTGTCAAAATATGATTTAGTAAAATGATTTATTTAATTAAAAGGGCAGGAACAACCCTAGACAGGGCGCCAATCCATCGTAGGGCACACACACACAGTCACACACTAAGAGCCACTTTAGATACACCAATTAACCTAACACACATGTCTTTGGACTGTGCAAGGAAACCGGAGTACCCAGAGTAAACCCACGCAGACATGGGGAGGACATGCAGAGTATACATATATATGTATATATATATATACATGGGCGGACCTTTAGTTCATAAACACCAATCAAATAGGAGAACGATCATCCCTGCGTGATCAGCAGGATTATAATGATTTTTCTCTGCTGCAAAATTGTTACATAAGAACAACAGGAAGCTACAAAGTTAAAGATTACACTGGAAGCACTTTCTTCTCTCCCTGCTATAAACAAATACTCAATCTGTGTATATGCACAGCATGGGTGTGACATTTGGACTTCCTGCTCATTCTCTGGACCCTGGGGGGGGGGGGGACATTAGACGTCTTCCTGTTAGCATTCAATTTCTGAGCAGACTCTCCAAGCCTTGTTTTCTCTCAGGGGGCCTGAAACTAATAGCACCTCAGCTGGAGCGTTGAGCAAAACAAGCTTCGCAAGGTCGGAGAAAAGTCAAGTCATTCAGCAGCTCCATGATCAGCTGCGCATAACGGGCCTGCAAGGACCTGAAAGGCCACCATCGGGCTAGGTGCCGGGAACTCAAAATGATCAAGATGATTCTAATATAGGTCAAAGGGGGCCCGAAATCATGTAATGTGATCTTTTATGGACTTCCCATTTAAATATTTTATTATGGGGACAGTGGTGGTCTAATGGTTAAGGTCCTGAATTATTGGTACGAAGCTCTGGATAAAAGCGTCTGTTTTAATGACTAACTGTATATCATGTAATTTTTAAATCATTTTACTGGATATCTTTTTGTGACTGGATAGTTGGTCAGAGTTGGTGTGTATTTTTGTATCTTTATTTGTTATGTAGTCATTGGTCGTGTTGTATACCTTTGGCTGCACAACATTTTGACCCAAAGGGTTAATAAAGATAAGCTTCACATTCACTGGACATTGCGCTCTGACAGAATCAAACGAGGATTATTTGTTGTTTATTTTTTGCTCCTCCCTGAACACGTTCTGTGTTTCTTGAGCTTTTTACTGCCTGTGCCGTGCAGCCGAGGTAAAGCTTAATGACTGAACCTGATAAGTGCAGAACATTACATGAATGTTCCCTCCTAAAGTGCTCACCGAGTCCTCTATTGTTTACTTTTCTTTTTATCAGACCTGTGGCCATTGCAAAGAAATGGGACCAGGACAGTAATAACTGTATTAACTGAGTCATAAAAACATGATCCTTACATAATAAATACATTATCAACACAAACAATCAACACTACTAAAACTAGTTATAATGATAATTATATTAATATTTCCCTTTAGTTAGGGCCTTTGTAATATATCCAGGCGTTTACAGGGTGCAGATAAATATATCCTGAACGCGACGGCAATCTACAGTAAGGCTCGGGAAGGATCTCCTGCCCGGATTTTCAAACTCTCAAACAAAGTACATTTTATGTTTGCACCGGACAAAAGGTTGAGGTTGCGACTCAAACCTGGAAACATAAGCTGGTTAGTGTATCAAACGAGTTCCCTAATAATAATAATAATAATAATAATAATAATAATAATAATAATAATAATAATAATAATAGTAGTTCTTGTTGCTGTTGATATTTTGACTGGTACAATTCACAGGACTATGTCTGTCCCCAAATAATACAGGACTATGTCTGTCCCCAAATAGTACAGGACTATGTCTGTCCCCAGGGAATACAGGACTGTGTATGTCCCCAGGGAATACAGGACTATGTCTGTCCTCAAATAGTACAGGACTATGTCTGTCCCCAGAGAATACAGGACTATGTCTGTCCCCAAATATTACAGGACTATGTCTGTCCCCAGAGAATACAGGACTATGTCTGTCCCCAAATAGTACAGGACTATGTCTGTCCCCAGAGAATACAGGACTATGTCTGTCCCTAGAGAATATAGGCTAGTCTATTACATGGCTGCACCAAGGAGCACCTAATAATAATAATAATAATAATTAAATAAAAATAAATAAATAAAATAAAAATAAAATAAAATGATAATAATTATTATGTATTTTGTTCAGAGTTGTGGGAACACAACTCTCCCTGACAAATGGCCAAATGTATTTGAACCATTTGCAAAATATGTAAATAATGTACATATATGTAAAAAAAAGGCAATATTTAAAAAATGAACATAGTGACTTAATAAGAGCTACGTGATAATGACATAAGGTATGAGGAGAGGATAACGTAGGGTGTATGGGGTCATTTTTATACTAATACTGGTGGTGGTTAATAAAGATACTGGACTGTGGACTAAAAGATCCAGGATTTATGGATAAGGTAAATAACAAAAAACAAAATGTGACTGTAAATGTAAAACATAAAGCATGAGGATAACCCTGAAGATAAAAGCAAGTCCATTTATTTCCAATAGCAAAGAGAAAAAGAAACTGACGCAGATTTTTCAACCGGTAAAACTCCCACGTCCCTTCACGTTGTGATCCTCACTGTACTGGCAACTGTTGCAAGCTTTATGGCAATACAATAACCAACTTATCAGATCAGAGTATGAACTTCTGAAGTAGGAATCTTGGAAACAACAAGCACCTTATTATGCTTAAATTCTCACATTGCCTTTCCCACTGGTACCAGTAATGTTAGCTCCAGATAAGGGCAATTTCAGTCCAAAGTACAAACGTAGTCATAAAAAGCTCCAGGATCCTATCAGACGCCAGCTGTATAAAAGAGTCATTTTATTCAGATAAACACCAGTGACTGTACATTTCTAGCCACATAAACACTGCCATATAACCGTCTCATATCTCTGTGGTAGAAATCCTGAAACACGGTGGGCCAGGTTGGAGTCATGCTGAAACACGCTGACTTTGAATCAGCTGTGGTTTTAACATAAAGCTATCTGATCTGATCTGACATCGCAGAGCATGTTCAGATCAGGTACAGTACGTTCCCGGTCATCACGTGAAGACATTGTGTTTTACTCGGCTGCAGGTCCACTCTGAAAGTATGTTCATGCAGAACATCTCAGATTCAGTTAAGCTCCTGAAGAGAAGCAAACAACGGCTTTAGACCAGAACAAAAGATGAGGAGCACTGTAACGTCAAACCTCGCCATGCAAACTCCAGTTATGTGAATTTCCTGCTGTTATGAACAGTAGTGTGCAAAAGTCTCAGGACACCATCAGGTCAGATCTACTATACTGTGCACAAAAATATGGGGATATTTCATTATTCATTCATTATTATAGGGAATATTTAATATACAGTCAAATCCGGTTCGTTTTGGTCCGGATCGTTTTGGTCCTAATAACCAGCTGGTCCGATTAATCGAACATGCCCTATGTTACAAGACGGGACGTGCTATGTAACATATTAAATGCTTATTAAACCTTTATTGTGCGATTTACACGTATAGCGAAC
>JAVSBV010155933.1:0-14915 GCA_033117975.1 Parotocinclus spilosoma
GTATTTTGTGTAGAATTTTGAGGAAAGAGATTAATTTAATACAATTGGGAATACGGCTGTAACGTAACAAAATGTGGAAAAAGTGAAGCACTGTGAATACTTTCCGGATGCACTGCATTTATAAAGGATCTGAAACATTTTGCAAAATTTCCATCCCAAAATTAAACTGGGAACTAGTAAAGTCTTATGGAAATGACAGAATAATGTCAGAAACGCCAAGTTATTACCTAATAGGGTAAACAAGCTATCCAATGGAACCCAAAATGGAGAACATGCTAATGTTTTGCACGCTCCAATTCTGGAGGTTAGTATCAAACCCATGTCCGCTGCAAGGAGTCACACTAATGTGTATAATAAAACACTGCATACAAAAATTTAAAGGACATTTTACTATGGGATATTTCATGCTCTGATGATCTGCAGAGACATCAAAGGTGGTAGAAGACTAGTTTAGTTCCCATGAAGCTAAATGATCTACCACCAGCAGTCACTAATTTGAATTTCAGCACAGACAAAAAACCTTTTTTAGATGATTAAAGTGGTCGTGCAGGACAGTAAGGGCATAGGAACTTAGATAATCTGGTGACAGGCCATGTGGAGATTCATATTGTTGTGAAAGGAGCACAGCATAGATGGAAACTTTGCTCATAGTGCAATCTTTATTAAACATCCAATGTCAGAATTAGTTCTGTTTAGGGCTATTTACCAATAAATAGTGATGGTGATCAAAAGTATTCAACGTTTTACTATAGCACAAACACAATTTAAAATCCATTTCCTCCCCCTCGTCCTGCAGCCATGCATTTTAAACAGTGGGCAGAGAGGACAAAAACCCAGAGTCGATGCCAGATTCCAGAGCTTTGGAAGTCTAAATTGGTATGGATGTCTGGACAGGACCTGTAACACACACACAAACACACACAACTTAGACAAAGGAATAAAACATTAAGTAAGAGGACTTTACACTGCATGCGGAGCAGTATATGGTATTAGTATCACTAGTAGTATTAGTGACAGCAACAGCACAATAGTATTAGTATTGTTATTAGAAGTAGTCTAGCAGTAGGGGTAAAGTTGTGTACTATACAATATGTACTGGTAATGGAAATAAGTATAAACATGTCAGTAATAGATATTGATTTTGCTAGCCAGTCCTTACTGTGTAACAGAAGTAGTACTACAAGCAGGAACAATAATGTTAGTAGCAGCTGTATTAGTTAAATCATTACTGAAACATTTAGCATTAGTTCATTGTGTATAGCAGTGTGCGTGTGTGTGTGTGTGTGTGTGTGTGCCTCTCCAGATCAATAGACAGATGTGTCTGTGACCTTGAATATGAATGGGGCTGGAAATGACCAGGTTGCTGGTGTTTTGGTGACACCTTGTCTGGGTCTGCACGATGGAAGAGGAAGATGAATGAGGAGGCACCAGACACCATTGATCAGCTCTTATTCACACTGCCCTGAGGCACGGCAGCATCCACTCCATGAAAACCATCGAACTCAACGCTATCAGACATGGCTGAATACTAAAGCATGGATAAATTTTTTAAATTCCATTAAAGTGGGAATTAAAATTTAATAAGATATAAAAATTCATTTGAATTGGTTTTTAAAAGAGCAGCTGTTCAAAAGAAATCCATGCATAAAAAATATTGCCCTCTTTTTCTTAATATTTGAATAAAAAAATAAAATTGTTAATTAATAGTTTCCATCAGCCAGTACAGGGCTATATAGCGTACATCTTATTGTACTCATAGTTCACAACAACACAGTAAATCATTCTGGGGCATCTTTTGCGGTAGCCTAGTAGTTAAGGTACTGGACCCCCGTTCTATGGGTCCAGGCTTCAAATCCCACCTCTGCCAAACTGCCACAGTTACGTTCTTAAGCAAGTCCCTTAACCCACAACTTAACCCAGTCTCTTCATTTAAAGAAAATAAATATAATATGCTACTATACATAATAGTCCATACATGATATAATACACAAATATATAATATATAGACTTTATATAATAAAATGTAAATAGATAAACTCACACAGTCATGGTAAACATGTTTGTGGGGACTGATTTATTGACACTGGGATTAGCTCAGAAATCTTGCACCCACATGTAATTCTAATCTATAACCTTAGAAATAAAAAAAACAAAAACAACATTTGGCTCTTTTTTGTATTTTAAATAGAAATAGATTTTTTGGTAAACTAGCAGTCGAGGTTGTGAGGAACCACAATAAAATAAAAAAAACATCCAAAGTTCCTATCCTTCTGAGTACATAAGGTCCCTACCAAGAACACACACACACACACACACACACACACACACACTATTGACAAAGGCAGTTTTGTGTTTCACTGCAGCATCTTTTCTCAGTGCAGGTC
Source organism: Parotocinclus spilosoma (assembly GCA_033117975.1). NCBI lineage: Eukaryota > Metazoa > Chordata > Actinopteri > Siluriformes > Loricariidae > Parotocinclus > Parotocinclus spilosoma. Next base: position 2,385 of record JAVSBV010155933.1, read on the forward strand.
AGCAAACAGGTCAGAATCATGCTTTTTAAATGCCAAGATGTATGAAGGAGCTCTGGAGTCCATAACACACTCCTGTAATTCCACACAACACACACTATAACCCACTTCTATTGCACAACTCACTTCCTTATCACTCACACACACACACACACACACACTTCTTAAATGTTCTTCTAAATTCAAAATGCAAATTCTAATCACATTTAAATTGATGTTTTACAGACATTCACCTGTATTCAAAAATAGCCAATACAGTGGAAACACTCTTCACTTAAATCAGTTTGTCAAAATGAGGATTCTGCTTCTCTCAGTCCAATTCAATCCTCCACCCCCTCACAAAGTCTGTCACCTGGAAAAATATATTGTAGTGTGTTGTATAGGAATGTCTAGCTGTCCACATAAAAGTAGAATCTGAGAGCCTTTTTATAGAGTAGCAGGGGAAGGACTTTTATGCCCTTTTGTAGCAAAACTCCAGAGCCTAATCAGACCTCACCTGTAATTATTTACATATTAAGATTTGGAGCAATCAGGCATTTCTATTTTGGTGCATATTTTAAGTTTGTTTGTTTTTGACTGAAGTATGAACTTGGCCTGTGGTGCTGCAGCATTCAACGTATTGGACCACTGACCAGACAGTCCAGGGTTCAAGTCTCAATGGCACTGTTGACATCCCCACATAACCCACGACGTCTAAGAACGTCTGCCAAATGACTTAAAATAAATACACAGTACTATACAACCATTAAGTTCAGTTTGTATACTGCATACAAATTAGCTCAAGTGAAGGAGTATAAGTAATTCGGAGCGAGAATTTGACAGGTGGATCGGAGTGGGGTCAGCAGTGATAAAAGAAAGAGCTAAGCCATAAGGCAAGTCTCTCGATTTACCGGCCAATCTACGTTCCTGGACTCTCCCTTCAAAACAGAGTGAGAAGCTTGGTCATCCTTCACGTCAAGAGGAGCCAGTTAAGTTGGGTCATACATCTGGTAAGGATTCCTCCTGAGTGCCTTCCTAGGTGGTGTTTTAGGCAAGTCCAACTGGGAGAAGACCATTGGAAAGACCCAGGACAGAAAGACCCTGAAAGGATTACATTGTCCAGCTGGTCTGGGAATCCCTTGGAATCCCCCCAGTAGAGCTGGTGGAGGTGGCTGGGGAGAGGAAGGTCTGGGCCTCACTTGCTGCCAGGTTGCTGCCACCACGACCCGAACCCCGGACAAGTGGATGATAAAGGATGGATGATACACATTTGCTGTCATTTTTGGTTGTATTGTAATAAAAACAGACAAATTATCATATGTGGTCATTATGTCAAATTTACATTTGGTAGCCTAGGGGTTAAGTTACTGGACCATGGACCAGAAGATTGATCCAGGATTGAAGTTCTGGCTCTGCCAGGATGCTATTGTTGTGTCTCTGAGCAATGCTCTTAACCCATAATTGCTTCAATTAATTTTATTAGTTGTAAGTCGCTCTGGATAAGGGTGTAAATCATGTAAATGTAATTGTCTAAGGTTCAAATTGTTGGGTCTTTATGCAACTCCCTTAACCCACAGTTATTCAAGAATGTAGCCTGAAGTGGCTTTGGATAAGGGCATTTGCTAAATGCCATAAATGAAACACAACTCTAATGTGGCATGGTGGCCTAGGGCTTTTGCAAAATACTGTAACAATTGTAATTTCCCCCAGGGGATTAATAAAGTATTTCTGATTCTGATTCTGATTCTGATACTAAAAATGTCACGATATTTATCATAAATTCATCTTCAGGTCCTCATGCCTAAATGTCTGTCATGGATCCCTAAGAAAATCCCTAATTCAGGCAGCATTGATGAATAGCCAAAGCACTACCAATTCCAGGCTGTTTTGTAGCAGGTGCCAGAAAGTAGCACCTATGCTAAGATCTTCTCGATTGTAACTTCTTGGGAACCTCTGGTTCCTCATGATACAGAGCGGTGTAAATAAAAAAGGGCCGCCATAAAGCCAAGACTTTTACAAGTGGTATTACTCTAGAAGAAAGAACATGTCTGAACATCCAACCGCTTGTGCTGCACCATTAGCTGAGACGTTGACACTCAGACATATTTTTAACCGACTAAGCCTCTCGTGAAAGGCACTACCAAAGTTTTTCAATATTCATAGCACTGAGGAGAAACACCATTTCTCCTGTCTGGGTGACGAGGCCTGACATGGCTGTTATTATCGCTATTATCAGTTCGTCCAGTCTCAGACAGTGACGAGACGCCACCCCAGCCTTTTGTGACGAGCAAACCTCCTCTCGGGTGCTGTCCTGAAATTTGTGTCAGTCATGACTAAGTGAGAAAGAATGCTGCTGTATCTCCCTGTCATGTGCTTTCTCATTGCTGGTTGAAAATGTGCCTGTATATACATACTGGGTTTAGGAACACAGTCTGTGTACACCACAAGATATTCTAGCAAGATTGCATTGATAGACAGTATTAGGAACAACACAGAAAATCCTCCAGATAAACCAGAGACTCAACGTGTGAATGTGAAGCAGTTCATCTGGTTACAGATTAGAGAGAATAAACAGGTAGTCGGAAGGACAAACAAAGTAGTTCTACTTACAATAGGACAAGTACATGCGCTTACAAATACCTTTAAAAGCTTGGTACAAATAAGTAGTGGAAAGTGAGCCGCGCAAACTCAAGGAATTCACACAAGAAGTCTATAAACACATCAACCAAGTTAGAACAGGCTTTAATTCAAACATGAGCTGATGAGCAAGCAAAGACACAACTGGTAAGATAGTACACTTTTGAGTGAAGGACAGACTTTATCGAGTAACATCTATTCACTGTAACTGTAAATTGTCTTTTGACTCCAGGCATTGTGGCCATAAACATCTGGCTACCTCAACAGCCAATCAGATCCATGGCAGGGGCATGGTTGGAGAGGTCCATCACCTCTGCTGTCTGAGTTACCTGAGATACCGGGGCAGGGGTTGGAGAGGTCCATCATGTTTGTGTGTGTGTGTGTGTGTGTGTAACTACTTTGCCATTCATGTATTTTCTTGCTTGTTAGCTCACGTTTAGACTAAATACTGTTCTAACCATTTTGGTGTGAACACTCTTTTAGATTTTCATGTGTGTGCGGATGATTCCTCTTTACTGCATCTGTTCTATTCAAGTACATTAACATTAATTTTGAAGACTACCAATTAACAGTCTTAACATTAACAAAAAACAGACTTACAATCCAAGAAATTGTGGGTTAAGAGCCTTGCTCAGGGACCCAACTGTGGCAGTGTTGGGATTTGAACGTTGGACCTTCTGCACCATAGTCCAGTACCTTAACCACTAGACCACCACAGTAAGTAAAACGCCTGTTTCTCCCCACCTGCTTATTGTCTTTAATCTATAGACATATAAACTGGTTCATATTCACCCGCTGAGTCTCTGTTTCATCTGACTGATCAACTGTGGTTTTTATTGCCCTCTTTTTTGGCTTCCATCAAATACAAGTATCAGGTCAATCATACTCTCCTCTTAAGTGTTGCAGCTCCTCCCAACACAGGGTCATAACATTAGCTTACTGCATTCTCAACAATTATTGTGAATTTCTATAAATGAGATGCAGTGCAGATGGTAGCTTTCCACTCATGTTTTAAGTGATACCTGTCGTGCATTTACGTATCATAACTTCATGAAATACAACAAACCATGAAAATACCATTTTATTTTACATTACAGTGTCAAAAAAAGCCCATGTGACTATGGTAATTCCCAGTCAAAGACCATTTCATCAACATCCTGTTTCACAAAATGTTATGAAGTCAATAGATCTATTTTCATAACAAGTCAACCAAGCCAGTCCTCCAAAAAGTGAATTCTCTGAAAAATGTTTAAATTTATGCTTCTAAGTATGTGCACTGCAGTAACTTTTTCAGTCTGCTTGATGCATGTCTTTAGGTACACTCTGCCCAAGGGCACGGCAGGCGTCGCTGGCATTCTCAAGACTTTTATCAGAAAGCAAAGTCACAAAATGTCAAATGCTTTGTGCAGATTCTTTTTCCTTTCAGCAGCTGGGTATACCGAGAGCCGTCTCAGTGGATTGCTCTCGCTCTATTTTTCTTCTTTTTAGAGGATTTTCAGGGAATCATTAGCCGCTATCATACACAAAGCCTGTCAAATAGCTGTAAAATTGCTGGATTAACTTATTTCACTAAAGGTAAAACTTTCACAAGTCCACTCTTTGCACTCAGACAGCATGTCAGTCCAGTATTTCAGGCAATGACAGAGCTTATTAATAAACAATTAATCTTCTGAGCTACAGTATTTTCAAGTACAGGTATGCACCATGTAACAATAGCATTACTTTTTGTGAAACAGGTCTTTGATTAAAGGGATGCTGACCGCATACTACCGTAGATATAAAGGATGTTTTCACAAGAAAACTGCAGGCGAACAGGACGTAAATGTATCAGAAATGTCACCATGTACACAGCATCCAAAGCCTAAACTGTTCTATATATCACTTCCTCCAGGAAATACACAACACTATTGTCATTTTGTTACAAGCACACAGAAACTAACATACAGTATAAACACCTATGAACAAAATACCTCGCTGGCTGCACACCACCAAGAGAGAATGAGTCCACTTAAAGAAACACTAATTTCCAGAACAGGTAATGCAGCATTATCTTCTAAACACTTTAAGAAGGCAAATCCAGCATAACAATACTAATAGGAAGTCACAGCAGTAGAATAAATGACGTTTAGCAGCACGGTGCCTGTAGTGTTAAGAAAAGTACAAACTTGTGTCCCGGTACTAAAAGTCAGACAGTATGCATACATTAATGCAACGTTTATTTCTTTGTTTATTTGGTTTGCTTAATGTTGCTATCAGCATCAGTGGCCATTTTAAGGTGTTACAGTATCTAGACACAAGGTTATGTCAGGACCAGGTATATATGCACACGAGTTAATGCCAATTTAGAGACACCTTTTAACCTAACGCATGTCTTTGGACTGTGGGAGGTAACAGGAGTATCCAGAGTAAACCCACGCAGACACGGGGAGGACATGCAAACTCCGCACAGAAACGAGGCGGCGACCCTTAATGCAACGTAAATCACTGCTAATGGAAATAGTTGAAATAAAAATATGTAAACAAAACCTTAAAATATGACATGAATAAATAATTGCAGTACAAAGGCACACACTAGACCTTTTAATTGGACCAGCTGTTTACAGTTGCTGTAATTGCTACGACCTCGATCGTTAGAGCGAATAGACATTGATATGGAGGTCGTTAAACAGCATTTACCCTGACAAGACAAAACCCGATGGTCCAGGGTTCAAATCCCACCTCTTCCAAGCTGCCACAGTTGGGTCCAGCCCTTAAACGAGCATGCTTGAATTGTTAGACTGTATCAGTTGTAAGTCGTTCTGGATAAGGGCGAGTGCTAAATGCTGTAAATGTAACTGTAAAAACCTAATTTAAACAGCTGCATTCTCTAATAATCCGTCTCTCGTTATTTACGTCATTTAGCAGACGTGCTTATCCAAAGCAACTCATAACTGATACAATCCAAGGAATTGTGGTATAAGGATCTTGCTCAAAAACCCAACAGTGGCAGCTTGGCAGAGGTGGGATTTGAACACTAGACCTTCTTGTCCATAGTCCAATAACTTAACTCAATAACTTAACTGCTATTAAACCACGCATTTATTATGGTAAAGGAAGCAAGCTAGTACTGCATCAGAAATATATACATTGCTCAAAAAATGAAGGGATATTTCAAAATAAATATGAAGAATGTATTTGTATGACCAATAAAAAATCCTTTAAATCCACTAAATTGCTCAAAATGACTCAGTGTAGCACAGTGATATAAACAAGCACATCTTCTGCCTGCAGTCCAGACCAATCATCATTCATAAAGCACACACACAGTGAGGATATTTCAGTCGACGTGCCACCGATAAGCGTGCTTATTTTCCACTTTTAATATTTTATTTCCTGCGCTCAGCAGGTGTCTGAGTGCCGAGCCATTTTTCCCTCTTGATTGAGGCCACTGAACCTACGGGACTCGCCTGTGTCCATCCCTCCCCCTTAAACTAACCAAGAGTCAGGTGCTGATTAATGGAGGTGCAGGCCGTTTTAAATCACGCTCATCCCAGCACTGGTATGAAGGAGGATCTAATGAATGACCATCAGTTTGAGCCAATTACTCAGTTAGGCAAGGTGACAAAGCTCTCTGTCTGTCCAGGATGGTAAGCTTTCTTTTTTTCCTTCTTTCTTTTTTTTTTGTTTAAAGACACAGTTTTGCTGCTTTTTTTGACATATTGCTTAAAAAGCACATGTCATTTCAGTCCCACTATTTGTGAATCTCTGGCTTTATAACATCTTGTGCTTGTTCAAATCATCTTGTAACACCATAATGGGTGTGAATCAGATAACAGATCATTTAATAGCTAGCCTTTATCTAGCCACCAGGTTAGCTACTTTTATCAGTATAATAGGTTTCGGAATCTCTACTTTCTAATTGTGTGTTTGTACAATTTTTTTATGTTTGCTTTACAGTACAGAAAGTAAAACAGCCAAAGTTATACTAATTCTGTTCTTCTTCCCTCCATGGTTTGTTCTTTGAACAAAACCGCTTTTGTCTTTGATCACTATGTGAGACAACCAGCTTTGCCAGTCAAAAGTGAATGCCTTTCAGTAGGGTTATGTACACACACAATTGGCTGTGTCAGATGGAGATGGATCATTTGTGTGTCCTGCCAAATTTTGCAACGGACTGGTGTTTTATCCAAAGCATGCTTACACCTGGAGCTGGGCACCAGAGCTACTTTGATACTGACCAGGAAAATGTAAACATGAAAAATAGTACAAAAATATAAAGTTAAATATATAATAACTAAAAATGAACACATTGAGAAAGTTCCTAGATAAAAAGTACACCTTGTAAACATTTAGTATCATTTTATAAAGTCAAAGTAAAATTTATTTCTATAAAATCTAAATAAAATAAATGCTTTTTACAATCGAGCATTGTCTCAAAGCAGCTTTACAATATTATATAATCTTAAAAATCCAATCTCAAATTGAGCATGTCTAGGGCAACAGTGAATAATTAGGTTGTAATCATTGTAGAATTTAGTAAATAATACCATTTCAATTTGAATATGTAAATTAAAATAAAAAATGAGGTAATACAATTCAAAAGAAATAACTAAATATATTTAAGATAATGAGTCCTCAGTGGTAAGTTATTGGAGATGCATCGTCTCCTTATATCTGAATGATGGATGGAGTTACTGCACACTGGTGGGACTAGTTTCTGAAGACCAGTAGAGTGATGCTGAGGTGGAGGAACATCCAAGTGTGCAGTGCCGGAACTGGTACCGGAACATCAGCTCGGAGAGAAAATGTAGTTACTTACGAGTTAGGAGCACAGAGTCTATTAACAATCACTGATGCCAGGTGCAGCAATAAGCCAAATCATGAGTATGGATTTTGTCCCCCACTTTTGCTGCTATAACAACCTTTGTTCTTCTATAAGCGCTTTCCATTATAATGTGGAACATGACTGTGAGGTCGGCGTCTGGTGTTAGACATTGAACCCTAACTCATGACTGAAATTCCAGTGCATTTTTAAGCTGTCTGATGGAGCTCAGGTTGAGGTCCTGTACAAGCCAGCCTACCAAGTTCTCGGCCAAAGTTGGCAAATCAATTCTCTATGGACTGCAGGGCACAATTAATTTTTGTAAGTGGAAACCTATAACTTTTTATATTGAGAGTTAATGGGGTATCAGCAAAACCCATTTTACTGCCTTAATCCAATACCCATACCACTACTTAAGGATAAGGGATGAACAAACTTTTGTCTGCATAGTGTGTGTAATGCTCTATCTTCTCTGTATGGGCAAGATCTCTCTAGAAATGGTTGTACATTAAAGCTAATTAGCAATGCACTTCTTGATGGTATTAGGAGCTTCAGGTAAGATACGTTTGCACATCTCTCATTTTGACTAAAGTTATGTTCTCAGGATGAGGAACACACTGCACTCCATTCCTAATGAACATTGTTTCAGTGAACAATGAACTGCCTTTAATTACGATCAGCCTAATAAGGCTAATGAACTCCTGAGGTGTAAATCGCATCCCCTCAAAGACAGGCTGAGTCTGCTGGGTGAATTTAGATCATGGCAGTACTCAAGGCCACTGATTCCACCCCAACCTTTGCTTTCTGGTCAAATTTATTGTATTGCTTAAAATGTAACGTAACATTTTGGTGACCTGTCCATCGCTATTTAGTAACGCTCACTTTAGCAGAGATGATAGTCTCCAAGGTTGTCTTGCATCAGCTAACAGTCTTGCTTTACTATTTTATTTACTCCACTTGTGAGCTCTTCTGCCTGAGCATCATGCTTGAGATAAGATCACAACTAAAGCTTTCTTATCATGACTTTGTCATGCAGTGTGTGTTATAGCACTCCATCAGAACTCATGTACCAATAAATATCTGCAGATGCTTTGCATACCTGACCAATCTATCAGTGTGTTTACATATACTTAATAATCCGATAATCATAATCGACTTCTGCAGTTATCTGATTATTCAACTGGTCATGTGGAAACAGCACACACATATTTCTCAGATCAGACTAAAGTAGAGAAATCAGCTTTAGATTAAACAAAGAGAGATGGTATCAGATCTCAGTTATCAGATTTCTCAGCACATCTATTCCTATTCAAATATTAGTGGGTAGTGAGGAGTAAATATTTTTGGGACTTGTGTCTAAACTGTAGTTGTTCATTTTGATTTGCTTATCCTGTTTCTCCTCTTTCCCCTATATTATGGTAAGTTGCTTTTGTACCTCTAGAGATTTAAAAGAAAAAATGCATTCTACTTATTCTATTTATTATTATTATTATTATTATTATTATTATTATTATTATTATTATTATTATACTAGTCAAGTGGTTACCCTCCTACATTATAGCAAGTTGCAAGGGTTGGGCTTTTTTTTAACCAATTCACTTCTTTTGGGCTTGTTCTCAGGAACAGGATCTGGCAACCCTGGAATTAAATACAGCACCCCCAATATGGCTCCACCTCCATGTTCGTAGCAATGTAGAGAAAGCTATAAGAAGGACGGCACAACGTACAATTAGAAACCATATCAAATAAAATATACACTTGCCAGTAAAATATGTAATAATATAAAAATAAGTTTACTTCCCGTACTTCTGTTAGATTTTTTGTCTTATTGCAAAGAAATCAGTAGGTCTTATTAAAGTTTGTTTACATGTACTTATAATGTAATCCTAATCTAATTTCTGCACTTATCTAATTATTTAAGTGGTCATGTTTTTTAAAATGATTTTCTCCGGTTTTCTGATTATTAAGCACACAACACACAATACCTTCCAGATCTTGACTTGCTTTTTTTTTTACGTCTAATTTGAAGATATTTCAGACTAGCTTTTCAGAAATGAAAGCAGGAAACATTTCATTATCTTTTTACATTTCTTTTCTTCGTAACAGACCATTACTGTTTGTTTATTTTCAGATCCAGGGTTGTCAGCACAACACCATGCCAGGCTTGGGTGTTCACAGAATTATTATTAATTATTTATTATTATTTATTAATTAATTATTTATTATTATTAAGGTCTGGAATAATTTATATCAATCGCAGAGTAAGGCTTAACAAGTGCAGCAAATTTATTAAAAATAGATTGGTAACTCCAGGTAAACGGATGACAAACAGCCATTGGTTAATTATACTTAAGTATTTCAGCAGCACAGTATTAAGAAACAATGCTAACAATGTAGCTCATGCTTCACACAGGGCCAACCCAAGATAACGGGGCTGATACGAAATCAACAGCGCATTCAGCAGGTGGGACAACAAATTACTTCATAAAGCAGACACATTTTCAGCATCAGTGCGGCATGGTACGGCATTGAACTTTTTATCCGAGTCAATTTTATTTCCATTTCAGTTGAATTGTATATGTCTTCAGTTGCTGTCATTGAGACCTTCCTTAAAGAGACGACGCTCTGAAAGATGAGGACGTGCGTTCATTAAATTGATTTTCCTCTTCAATGGCGAAACGCTTGCTTCTCCAGCGGTGCTTCCGGCCCTTTTCATGGAGCTTGCCTTGGGTTTAATGATGTAAGTTTTTGTAACGAGGCTGCAGTGCCGCAGGCCCTTTTAAACTCCAGTAATGAAGAAGGCCAAACGGGCTTTGCATCACTTAGTGCTGCTGAATCAAAACAGATTTGTAAAGGCGAGCCATGCCAACTCGCTCCATTACACTCCATTTTCCAAGCCACCAATCGCTTTTCCCCTGACAAGCACTGTGGATGCCATTTTCATGTTTGGGTTTCGCTGAGGAAAGATTGATAAATTCAGAAGTATCATGGGGTTTAGCTCTTCCTGGCAGACGGCTGGACAACACCAACAACAATCTAATATATGAATTTGACAGCACCCGACAAAAGAATGCAATAAAGCTTTATTGATGTTATATGATGTTTTGAATATTGAAGGAGAGAACTGAGCCTCTGTTCATTTCAATGGGCTTTACATGCTGATGTATTATCCATGATATGTGCTGGATGCTGTCATTCACAGTTAATAGGGATCTTCCGAGAAACCTCATTTAATCCAGTAAATAATATTGGTAAGAGATTTTCTCTTGCAAAGAAATGTGTGTTTTGTAGTTTAGCATGCAGCATCCAAATACATTTTCAGAATTTCTTATCATAATTGTTTGTATCCAACTGGCAGCATGAAAAGTATAAACTGTATCCAGCCCTAAACAAAAGCACTAAGCAAAACATTTACAATAGCAACATTTCACTGCAACTTCACTCATACCCTGAGTCTGAGCTGTCTAGTCATTTTGAAATACCCCTTAAACAGGCCACACCTATATTACCATTTATTACATTTACATTCATGTCATTTAGCAGACACCTAATGCAGTCTTTTAATCCAAGCAATTATGGGTTAAGGGCCTTGCTCAGGGTGGGATTTGAACCCTGGACATTCTGGTCCATAGTCCAGTACCTTAACCACTTGTACCACCACCGTCCTTTAAATACTTTCTCATACACACTTAACAGTCCCCTATTGCCTTTAGAACTGCCTTGAATCTTCATGGCAAGGATTCAACAAGATGCTGGAAACATCCCTCATTTGGTCTTTCTTAATGAAGATTTGTCAGCTGCACATTCATAATGTGAATCATTGCATCCCAAAGGGTTAAATCGGGTGAAACAAATACATTTTTAACATAACCCTTGCTTTACCCCATGCTTGAGGCATCTCTGAAGCTTGGGAGCCCTTGCCAAGGACAACAAATGCGCAAAAAGGACCCGTTGAGTCCAGGACAAAGTCCAAGTGAACATAACTCACCATATATGGGTTACAAACCGTGGTGGATCAGCACCACAAACCAGAGCTATATTACTTTGGTAATGGTATGTTGCCCAAGGTGAGGTTTAACTTGCATCATCTTCTTATGTCCTGTTTTCAAAGGATCTCCTTTAATATTCCCAGCTCAATTGTATGAAGACTTCCTAATATCTGGTCACATTACCCTGGCGTTTTGTTAAACACAAGGTTTTCAAGGTCTTGCCAAGGAACTACTTTCACAAACTGCTGTGTCAGAATAAATGCAGAAGTAAAAGCTAAATATAAAAAGAGTTAGTAATACAAAACTACACCTGTGACCCAGTCCATGTCTGTACATGACCTTGATTCGGGTTGTGACCAGCCAGATGAGCATTTAGTGGGACATGTAATCATGGGAGAGGTTACACTATGAGTTTGCATCTAAATGTCTAGACGTCTAGCTGACTGGACATGATCGACGTCTGAGCCCATTTAGAAAACAGCAATCACACAGCTGGGTCTCATTTAGCCACCTGCTACCCTGGACACCTGTGAGCTACAGTAATCTTGGGTAAAGATGGTTTGATGTGAAATCTTCACGGTAAGTGAGTGTGGGCTCTGTTTAGGTTGTGAGCACGGATCAAAGCTGGAGGCCTGAATTGAAGCTCCATTCGCAGTCAGTATGATTGATCATCAAATGTCAGCCAGATAAAGACTCGAACAGGAGCTGGAACACACAGGGCATTGCTTCTTTCATTATCTCCCTCTACCAGCTCTATTAATCAGCACAAGAGTCCTCAGAGGGATTCACGAGGACCAGTGGCACTGCTAATGTGTGGAATAACCTCTGAGGAGTAGGTATGAGAAGCTTCTCTGAGCATCTAAGAGGAAAGCTGTGGGAGCCGCTATATAACCTCAGTCCTAGGGGCTTTTAAAATCATTTAAATCTTTTTTTTATTTCTAAACGTACTTTTAGCAAATGGAATAATTTAATCATTGAACATAGCATATATTTTAGGGCAGCACAGGGGCTCGGTGGGTAGCACCGCTGCCTCACAGCAAGAAGGTCCTGGGTTCAATCCCATGGTGGAGCAGCCTGGGTCCTTTCTGTGTGGATGCATGTCCTCACTGTGTGTGTGTGGGTTTACTC
>JAVSBV010155944.1:0-14914 GCA_033117975.1 Parotocinclus spilosoma
CAATCTTCCAGGATACACCTGTTTGTGTGTGTGTGTGTGTGTGTGTGTGTGTGTGTGTGTGTGTGTGTGTGTGTGTGTACCTGCCAGATCTTGAGTTCCTGCATGTGCTCGGCCTCTCGTAATTGACCCTCGTGCCTCATCTCCTCTAAAGTCCTGCTGCCACTCAGAGTCTGCAGTGCCTCCAGATCCACCAGCTTCCCAAATTTAATCATCATCAGCTGTTTACAGCGATCTTCCAACTCTACACACACACACACACACACACACACACACAAACACACACAAACAAGATGAACTATCATTAGCAGACTAGCTGTACCAGCAAACACAACTTATTATCATTCTTACCTTGGATCTTGGACTCCATGTTGGTGAGGTCGTTACTGAGTTGGATGTGCTGTTGGCGAGCTTGTTTGTACAGCTCCCTCTGGACGCTTTTCTCCTGCTGCAGCTCCTTAATGCGCTCGTGCAGGCGCCTCAGGGATGCCACATTCAGCACCAACGCCGCCTCCATGTTGGCGGGCACCGCGCCATTATTCATATACTCAATCTGCATGGGCACAGATAAACGTTTAGGTTCATGCCATGATTTACACCAGGATACTGAATCCTATAGAGTAGACAATTCAGCTGTTTTCCAGCAGATGGCAGCAGATGTTCACTTTGTATACAACACACACCTGGTGTAGTCTCAATAGGACAACCACATCCAACTCGTTTAGCTTCTGCTGCTTCTCTCGGTTAAAGAGGTTCAGCTCTGCCTTTGCTGCCTTCAGATTGTCAAGCACAATCTGCTCCTGATAAAAAGAACACACACACACGCGCGCGCACACACACACACACACGCATGACTGTCTCACAATCTGACTTCAAAACAAATCCTGGGTTTGGATTTAAAGAGTCGATTAATCTAAAAGCACAGAACATACACAAAGATAAAAAGCAGTTTCTCTCACTTTCTTCACTAAGGAGTCAAGCTCTTTCTTAAGGTTATCAGCGCTCTTCTTCTCCTCCACCAACAGCTCCTCCAAATCCAGCCGATGCTCCCGTAGCTTCAGCGTGTTCTCAAATAGTGCCGGGTCACAGTCTTACACACACACACACACACACACACACACACATATATACAAACATTCGAATACGATACACTGTTTATAACTCCTAGTAGTGCATGTGCTGGTTGTAGTGCATGAGGACACTTACTTGAAGGACACGCATCATCATCAAAAGAGTCATCATTGCCACTCAGACTCTCATCATCATTATCATCCTCATCATCTTCATCATCATCATCATCATCATCATAACCTGATACATCATCGTCTGAATCTGCATCGCTGTGTGCTTTCATCATAACCAAACAGAGAGAATACAAACTTCACGTACAAGCGCACATTCCAAACAGGCCAGTGACCACGCCCACTAAAGATCTCACCCTCTGCACTGGTCGTCTCTTTCTTCTTCGCTCGTTTGATCTTCTTCTTAAAGACCCGCGCGAGGAAACGTTCAAACTTGCAGTTTTCTCCGAGCGACGCCTGGAAGGTGGCGTCCAGAGCTCGCTCCCTCTCCTCCAGCCTCGCCGTTTCTCTCCTCTTCAGCTCCAGCTGGTGCTGACACTCTTCCACCTTGGACTAAAACGGGCAAAATAAGGCGAGCGTTAACGAAAACGGACGTCCTACCATCGACTCTGGCTTTAACAGCTCACCCTGAGCTCGCTTTCCTCCTGCAGACATTTCCTGAGACTGTCCTGCAGCGTGTTCTCTCTCTTCTCAAACTCCCGGAGCAGCAGAAGCTCCTCGAACAAAGTCATGTGACGAAGGTCAGCAAGCTTCATCTGGACGTCCAGAGTCAGCTTGTCGTGGCGCAGGATGCAAAGCTCAGCGTCGAAACGCCACACTGCCTGCTCCATCTGCAGGAATTAGGGAGAAGAGTGGGTATGGGGGGATGGGAAAATAGTATCACAGCACATACAGTTCTGTGCAAAAGTCTTAGGCCACCATTAGATTAGATATACCATTTTTAGGAACGGTATAAAGACCATATAGAATTACTTCTCTGTCTCTCTGTCTCTATAACACAACCAAAAAGAATATAATTTAGTCCAAAGCATGAATGAAAGCACCCATTTCATTACGACCCCAGAGAACTGTGAGAACATGTGGAAAATAGGTCTGTTCTTTAGATAAATAAATAAAACTATTTAACTAGGGGTGCCCACATTTTTGTACAGGACATATGTGCTAAGAAACTGCTCTATTTAATTCCAAAAGGACGAAATCCCCCGGGGGTGATATGCCAATTTAAATGAATAGAACTGAGGGAAAGCTTGGGTCACATAAAATTTTGAGTAGAAAGTCACCAAAGGAAGCCACACCTGTTTTAGCAGCGAGTCCTGCAGGTAGAGATTCTGAACTTCCTCCACCTGCTCCATCTCCTTCTCCAGCTCAGTCAGCTGTTCCAGTGAGTGTGCATCCCCATCGGCACTGATGTCCGAGTGATCCAGGTGCGTGTTTCCCTCCTCTGCCAGTTTCTCCTCCTCACTGTCCTGTTGCAGCAGTTCCAAGAGCTCTCCCAGTTCCTCGTTCTCATTGTCACTGCCTGTCTGGGTCATTTTGGCCCGTAAGGCGGCGTAGCGCTGCAGGGTGGAGCGGTTGTAGAGCAGCTTATTCTCAGGTGTCTCCTCGGGTGCCAGAGTGGGTGCGGCGGGCAGAGGGAGGCGTTTTCCTTGAGGCAGAAGGTCCTGCAGGGTCTTCAGCTGGTGCAGCTGAGAGCGGAACTGGCAGATGAGAGCCACCTTTGAGTCACGAAGAGCCAGCACACGTGCATTCATCTCACTTTTCTTCTGGAAAGTCTGCACCAGGTACGCAAAGATAGAGGTAGGCTTGTATTAAAATGTTATTACACAAAGAAATGAATGTTCAAAATAGAACACAAACGTCTTCATGTCCCACAGAAGTTTTTTCTAGCTTGGCTGTAGCTAAAACTACAACTAAAAACTGTATAGGTATATATTACAGACAAAATGCCTGGAAGCCCTTTCTTTTTTTGCTTCTTTCTTTTTTTAAACATAAGCAGTTAGAGATTTGCTGAATTCTTTCACCTCTGTCCTAAACCAAATCCCTTATATAATTAAAGTTATAGTTATGGATGTAACTATACTATTAGTATTAATAAGAAAGATTTGAAAGTGCCCAGAGGGCATGAAAAATCCTAGAAGGACTGCTGAGGGAGTTTCTGAACTGTAACCAATTCTGCACTCACTTTCTAGGTTCACACAGCCTGGACTCTTTTACCTTTCTTAGCCTCGGCACCTGCATTCAACACCTCCCAGACTCTGCACTTGCTCTGACTGCTGGGCAGACCCTTTTGCCCTCTGGACCTAGACCTTTACTATACGTGTCCTTAGTCAGATTTGGGTCACCAGCCTTAAATTAGTTGGAATTCCATACGCTTGCATTTGCACAAAAACGTTTTTAAAGCGTGAAGAAATTTTCCAGAATGTCTGAACCCTGATTCTGTACCTGCTATTCAGTCTCAGGTTCTAACGTGAGGTATTTTTTAAAAACATAAAACGAATGACTGTAAGAAAAATAAAGGCAGTAGAATGAATTCGGAATTGACTGGCGTCCTGTCCAGGGTGTACCTCTGCATGCACCCAGTGAATTCTGGCATAGACACCAGACAACCTGGTGACCCTGCCCAGGATAAGCAGGGGTTAAAATGGGATCCTCTAATGAAGTACTGTATGATAACGAACTGACCTGCTCCTCCAGCTGAACCAGCTGGGCGGTCTTCTTCTCCACGTTCATCGCCATGTGCTCCGGCACCGTAAAGTCTTTGGCTGTTTTCAGTTTGAAGTCGCCAACGTTCTCCTGAGCCATTTGAATTGCCAGGACATCCCCCGGGTCCTCGCAGTCCTTGCTCGGTTTCGCTGCATTGCTGCATTTATGATTTATGATTAAATGTAAATACAGACATTGCTATAATCATGAGGAACACGCACTTCTCGTTTACAACAATCGCAGACAAACAAGACTCACAGTTCTGCCCACTCTTTCTTCCTCTTTTCTATCTTGGCACGGGCTTTCTGCGCCTTCTCAGCTGCTTTGCGGAGTTTCTCTGCCTGCCTCCCAGCCAGTTTGCCAGCCCCTGCCTGTGGAAGCCTTGGCTGCAGTACTGGTAAACCCTCTGACTGAACTGGAGCTAAAAACACAGCCCACACCCATTACTCACACAAAAGCCAACCCCCTTTGTGTTATTGATCACTGAGGGATATGTTCGAACCTGTGATGGCATCAGCGCTAGCGACAGTGGGGTCTGTCTGTTCTTTAATATGCGCCTGCTCCTGAGCGATGGTGCCAGACTGCGTCGCCGGAACCCCCTGCTCCTTCAGCTGATGGAATTTACTGGACAGAGCCAACAGCCTGTACGTGGACACCTTATGATCGCTCCGGATCGCTGCCACAGTCACGGTGTCGCACACCACTGCCTCCTGGAACCTACAGACAGAAAGGACGAGGTCATCTCTAGAGCCTTTGGCACAGCTGAAATGAATCGAGGTAAATCACCTCTCCTGGAGCTTCCTCAGGCCGATGCGGTGTCTCTCCTGCTCCCAGGCCAATTCTTTTCTCACCTCTCTCACCCTCTCTGCCATCGCTCTCTGTGCTTCCTCAAGAAAGCAAGGGTCCAGCTCCAGTTCCTGTTCATATAGATCTTGTAGCCCTCGCTTTTCACACAGTAGCTACAATAATTGTCCTTGGCTTATACTTTACCATTCTATACTATCTATATTTTATATGTGAGACATGCGTACCGAGCGCTGCAAGCGAACATGCTCTGGAAGGTCCTGGTTCTGCTGCAGCACCTCTCGGAAATTGTTCCTCAACTCAGCAAGCACCTTGCGTCGCTCCTGCTTCCGTAGCTCAGCCTCCCGAGTCTTACGGTCAAACTCCAGCTTCTGCTTTGCGGTCTCTATACTGTATGCACATATAAACCGACACCGACTGTACAGACGTCTACACAAACTCCCATATTACACACAATCAGATTGAGATCTGAGGAATTCGGAGGCCACACAAGCTCTTCTTCACATTCTTTATTCCCAAACAATCGGCGCTTGCACACAGAACAGTTCTAGGGACAGTTATTGAGGAACTGCCACCCACTGAGCATCCCTGAGAACTGTATTCGATTCCAGGGTAATGCATACACTAGCTTACCTGTATGCAGCTGGATCCTCTATATCCAGGGCCCCTGGCTCTGTATCCAGACCGACCCGTGGTAAAGGCACTTTGGCATGTCCCCTTTGTAGGGTTCCCTCCAGCTCCTCATGCTCCAGCAGGCTGAACGAGAAGATGTTACCATCTGCACCGGCGCTTAGCACGAAGCGACCATCATGGCTGACATGAACATGTCGAACTCTACCGTACTGGCTATCATGGACACCCAGAGCAAAGTAGGCCTGCATCGGGCCTGGCTCCAGATCCCCCGACTCCAGAGGGTACACCCGAATACTGCCATCCTGCATACCACACAGCAGAAGCTTCCTGTCTGAGCTGACACACAGAGAGGAGAACGAATGGGTGTGTGGATAAACGGCAAAAGGAGAATACACATTTGTGTGAGCGCATATATGTATATATATATATATATGTATGTATGTATGTATATATGTATGTATACACAGGGTATCACCTGAAGCAGATGGTGATGATCGGGTTGTTATCTGTTTGGTGAACAGGTACGTAGGCAAAAGGTTCATCTTTCCTGTATAATGGATCAAAGGTCTGCTGCTCCGAAAACTTACAGTGGTACAGATAACCTGAATCATAACCGCCCTGAGAAAAAGAACGCAAAATAGCTACACAGGATAGTAAAATATTTTGAGAAAAATCAGCCATTGAAAATCATTGACATAAAAAAAACAAACAGAAAAAAAAAATACATAAATGAGAACAAGATTAAGAAACCGCTATAAGAAAACAAAAACAGGAGGGTAAAATAAGAAGTAGAATGAAAAAGGACAAAAATAAAGGTGGAGGAACATTTAATACAATATAAAACAATAACAAAGCAAAGGAGGGAGAAATAGATGGAAAGCAAGGAGGAATGAAAATAAAGAAGGTCAACAAAAAGTGATATAAAAAAGATATAAGAATAAATAGCAAACATTGAGAGGATGTGGGAATGTAAAAAGAAGAAATAACAGATACTCAAGTGAATTGAAAATAGAAAAAAAAATAGAACAGAAAATAATGAAGAGTGAAATTAAGAAAGAAGAGACAAAAAAAGATGAAAGAAATAATGAAATCTTCAAAGTTATGTTACACTTGTGTTACATCTTCAGCCCTTACTTTTCACACGGTAGCTACAATAATTGTCCTTGGCTTATGCTTATACTATACAATACTATACTATACTATACTATACTATACAATACTTTAATATACTATACATCTATATTTTATATTTATTCTAAGATTTATGTTACATAAATATACTGATGGCAAAAATTAGGAGATACTACAAAATACAATATCCCATAGAAATGCAGGATGTTCATTTATTACATCTGACCGGTGCTTAAATAAACCTTAAATAACAAATGCACACAAAAATAAATACCCAGATGACTTTGGGGTGCCGAGTTTAAGGACAAGTGCAGGTGTGGAAACATTTAGTTACTCATAAGCGAATGGAAACGTTTCAAAGAAACAGTAATACAAGTTTGTGTGTATGAATGCGCATGTGTACTTCTGTACAGTTAGGGGTGGGGAAAAATAAAATTTTTCGATGCATCGCGATTCGGAGGTTAACGATTCTGAATCGATTAAAAAAAAATGTAAATAATCGATCATCGGCCACACTTGTATCTGAACATGTAGACCAGCTTTTGTTCTTACACAAGAACTTAAACATTAGCATGACTAACTGAGCTCCGTAACGTCTATTGTGAGCTTAATATTTTTGAAGGATCCGTTTTCGCTTTCTTTGCGCCTTTTCTCCGTTGCGCTTCTCTCAGTCTCGCTTTCGCTTCAAAAAGTTTCTCGTTTTTGACTTTTAGACCCGATTTGACGGTGTTGGGGGGACGGTGTGTTCGGATCTAGGCAATCATTGGCTGCTGGAGTTAAGCCACTGGTCGGGAATAAACACAGGGAAGCTGTGTGTTTATGTTTTTACATATCAGCTAGTTTTAACAATTATACCAAAAAAATTAAGTTTTTGGGTATGGGTTTTTTGGGTCTCAAAACTTTAGGACCTATTCTGACGCCATAGATTTGTTTCATGTAGTCACATGGTAAAGAAAAAAAAAAACTGTATAGAAAAAAAACTAATCGAGATGCATCGATAATCGTCGCCCTCTGAATCACAATCGAATCGAATCGTGAGGTGCCTAGAGATTCCCACCCCTATGTACAGATGTGTATTTGGATAAACAAGTGTACCATAGACAGCCAGAAAGCTCCAGGTTGGGTGGAGTAGAAGGCACAGTGGAGAGGACTGGGTGGATTTGGGATGAAGATGGGAGGTAGGTCTTCCTCCTTCTCTTCCTCCTCATTCTCCCGCAGTTCCTCCTCTGTAGGCTCTCGACCCTGTGCCTTTAATTTGTCCAGCTTCGCCTCTCGCTCCTTTTGCCTCTTCGCCTTCACTGCTTGTCTGCGCGCTAATTCTGCGTCTCTCTGTATTAAATAACAGTCACTTCTTGTCTTTTACCTTACTCAAATATTATTACCTTTTACTTAACATTTACAACTCTAAACCTGAGCATTAACGAGAGAAGGGACTCTTTTGCAATGAAGCCAAGAAAATCATCTCAGCTTTATTTGAGGAGGAAACAAAAGCTGCTGCTGCTGCTGACCTTGATGCGTGATTTGATGCTGTGGAAGCAGAAATGGCTGATGGGAAGGTCCTGGAGATGATACGTACTGCCTGTGTCCCTTACGCTATCTGGGTCTGGAGCCTGGATCTCCACCACCTGACCTGTGTGACAGGTCACTAATACACTGTTTCTCTTCTGGAAACAAACAAACAAGTTAGTTTTTCAATTAGTTAGATAGAAATGAGTTAGATGACTTCATATACACTGCTTACAAAAAAACAGTGTAGATGATTATGAAGCGATTAAAGAAAGATGCATTTAATTTTTTCTTTTTGAGACACAAACTCAATTAGGGTGATTGAGTAACAAGTGATATATTCAACAGAAGAATGTTAAACTGGACCAGAGTGCCCCCACATTGTGTTCAGTAGGGTGTATGGTCACCCAAGAGTGCCAACACACCCCATCCAAGCGATGGGGCATGGACAGCATCAGACGGTCCAGCAGTTCTTGTTGGATCCTCTTCGAAATATCCCCTGATTTTTGGCCATGAAACATTGATAATCGTTGTGTATTTTAATAGACAGAAAATGGGAAATAGTTGGGCACAACTTTTATTGCTACATGTTTTACACATTCATTTTTACACAGAAAAGAAATTAATCATAATTGCTAGGAATAAATCTTAATGTACACTAATCTGGATATTACTTTTACGTTTCATTCATGTTTTTGCATTAACATTTATAGAAATTCCAATCCACAAACCCAATCATCAACATCATTTGACTAGGGATGACCAAAGAAACTAAACAGGTGCCCTGAGCAGTGAGAGGGGCCCTAGAGATAACTTTCTGCATACATGTCACGTGAGCTTCGGAAATGTCTCCACACAAGTGGCTACAGGGCAATGAAGGAACCGCTGAAGGGAGATCAGTGAGTCCAGAGAAATCCCCCAATCCAAGTGTAGTGTGGGAAATCCCTAAAACTTCCGATAGGCAGTGATAAAGTGACATCACAGGAGGCCCCTTTAAAGGTTTTAAAGGCTGTGAGTAAATCTGTGTGAGTTTAGGTTCATGGATCTGCGCTGTACTGTCAAAACGATGACATCAAAAGAGGAACCAGAGAGAGGAGGAAAGAGGAAGCAGAATTATGGCATTCAGTACAGATAGAGAGACGTTACGAAACAGGACTGGATGCCAATTTAGATTTTCATAGTTTCACAAACTCCCAAAAGTTGCACAAAGTGCTAACTCATCTTTTTGTCTAGAGGACAAATCAAGCCCTAATCACCTTTTAATCAAACCATGATTTTTTTTAAACGTTTTTTTTAGACGTTCTCGTGTTCCCCTTTGCCAGCGAATCCACACATCTATTCCTTAGTCACATCCACGGCTATTTAAACCCCCTGTTAAGGGTTAATCAGCATTAACTTTTACACTCACATGTGACTGAGGGGTCCATAGTAACCCCTTCACTGGTCCTGGTACAGTCACAAATCCTATTGGCTCATATCGAGCCCCTACTGCGAAGAAGAACACGGTGCAGTCCACACTCTGAAGAAAGAAACGATTCATCAATCAACAGGTCTACAATAAACCCACGTCCATGCTAACACCATCAATCACACACTCCTACCCCAGTAGCCATGATCTGGCCTTTACAATCATACGAGATGGCCGTCACTGCTGCATTATGGGGTTTTGAGGCCTGTTTGAGTCTGAGCTCAGCGTCTCTAGAGCGACTGCGTCCAGCAACCGCGCGCAGACTCTCAGGATTATAGAGCTCCAGCAGGCGCACCACTCCGTCCTCAAAGCCCACCGCCAGGACACTCTCACCACCATCCACCTACAGGGAGCACGAAAGGGGGTCACTTTCTATCTCTAAAGGGATTCTATAAGGACAAAGACATGAGAGTCCTCACCATGATGGGGGTCCAGGTGAGGGCAGTGCCACCCTGTGTGTAACGGCTTACTGTAAGCTCTTTCTTGGAGAGGAAGTCAAATATCCTGACTGAACCTAACAGACAGAGACATGGCCTCTAATGTTGCTTTGTTTGGTAAGACCTAAAACCGTTTTTTTGTTTGTTTGTGTATGGCTCTTACAGTCCAGTCCAACAGTGGCCACCAAGTGGCTGCTCCCAGACACGCCCATTCCCTCAATCTCCCCAGCATGGAACGAAAACAGGCACTCGGGGTCTTGTGTCTGCAAACACACACGGTGGAATTAAAACAAACATGGTCTAGGACCAGATTAATAAAAAAGTCTTAAACAGAAAATCATCAATCAGAAAAAAGTACAAAAAAAAAACTCTTCAAAGCACTTCTTAAGAATATATTTTCTTAACACTTTTCTTAAGAACAATTTTAGGAGAAATTGTTATTCTTAAAAACTCTATGTTCTTAAATCATATGATCGCCTCACACACTCTTAGGCTGTAAGAGATGGCAAGGTAAGCCCATACTTACTAATACTTTCTTTAATAATCCTTAGGGTAATATACTGCTCACAAAAATGAGGGGATAGAAAATTAAATATCCCATAATTAAATAGCGCCTAATTTATCTGAGCAGTGTAATTAAGCGTTTCTTCACATAATACTGTATTACAGAACTTTTTTGAGAATTGCATTTACCGTCTCATTAACTTTTCACTGCTTTTCTTAAGAATATTCGATTTATTACATTATATAAGAATGCTCGACACTCTATATTTTATTTTATAAAGATTAATTTGTGTCAATATTTGATTATTAATATTTGAACAGACATAAGGACTTGTGAAACTTGCCATATTGGAGAAGGACAGGTCCACTTTCCAGATTCCTCCATTACAATCCTGCAGAATAACATTTTTCATTAAGTTAATAAAAGTAAAAATATATATATATATATATATTATCAAGCAATTCGTACCACTCAACCCGGGTTTATTAAGAGTTTAGTTTTTAGCAAATGTGTAATGTGACACTGACTTGAGCAAACCAAATAGTAGAATCTGGGACAGTGCTCTTGACCATGGAGGACAGACTGACATAGCGCCTGATTATCAGCTCGTTCATGGGCTCCATCTGGAACAAACCACTGTCGTCCACAGAGTCCGCTGTATCAATGGTCTCAAAATCCCAGCACTGCAACAAGACACAGGGGAAGATGGAACAAGAGGTGGCCCATGTTACTGTATCTGGACTACAACAACAACAACAAACACACACATATATACACACACACACACACACGCATAGATAGATAGAGTCCTTTTGTTTACCACATTTTTAATATATATATATATATATATACACACACACACACACACACACACACACACACACACTCTCTCTCTCACACACACACACTCACACACACACTATGAACACACTATGAAATAAAATCTCACTAACATTTTAGACACACTGAGCCAGTTCACACTGCAGCAGCCTTCTAGTTTAGTGTATGTGGTCATGTCTGTTTTATCTCTTTATGTAACACTAACCACTATGATGAACATTAAAAAAAAAAAAATTATTGAATGAAATGAAATGGAAGCCGTAGCCAATTAATGAAATGGAAGCCGTAGCCAATTAAGGATATTAAAAGATAAAAGACCAAACGCACAAAAAACATAGGCATTATAAGCCTAATTATGATCTAAATCATTCTGCGAGTTATTTATTTACATCCCCAGCCCTGTGGATGCTGGGACAAGGCAAGTGAATACCACCATAAGTCTTAAACCATATTAGGGATTAAACTATTTTATAACCGCCAAAAATTTGGAACAGTATGGAAAATGCAAATAAATAAATAAATAAAAAATGGCTGTAGCTTATATTTACTTTGTCTTTTAATTGCAGACAGTATGATCCCGTTATAGTTCATGTTCTGTCTGGTTGTTTTTACTTAATTTGTTAATAATAAAATAAACTTAATTCATGGCATTTAGCAGACGCCCCTATCCAGAGCAACTTATAACTCATACAGTCTCTAGCAGAGGTGGGATTTGAACCCTGGACCATCAGGTCCTGAGTCCAGTACCTTAACTGCTAGGCTAACATATTTCAGGTCAGCAACTTATCCAAAAAAAGTTGGGATGATAAAGCATTTTCCAATTTGTAATGTTGTTATTGCTTCTCACTTAAAAGACATTTTAGAATGGAGTATTATAGTGGACTGAGATTTTCACATTTGTTCCTGCAAACATCTCTTAGGCTATACCACAGTATGGAGTCATTGTTGTTGTATTTTTTGTTTCAAAATGTAAGGTCACAGGTCAGGATTGCAGGCAGGCCAGTCCAGTACCTGTACCCTCCACTTTCACTACCATGCCTTTGTAAAAGTAAAAAGTACTTTTACCAAGAGCACTGACACCCCCATACCATGGCAGACAATGGCTTTTGGAATTGTTGTTAAAACTAGTCTTGAATGTCCTTTTATCTTTTAACCTGTCCAAAATAAAGGGTTTTACATTTAGGCTTGCTCCTTGCCTTTTATACACTTAATGTATTCCCAGTTCTTTGAATCATTTTATTATATTATGCATTGTATAGGAAGCCATATGTAAAAAACCCTGCTTTTTTTTGAAGAATATTGTTTTTACAAGAGATAATTAAGACTTTCTGCACCAGACAGCTGGTTTGGTGATTTGTGACTTTGTTTTGTTCAATAAGAAGTTTTGTATGAAATACAAAATTTTAAATAAATTATATTGAAGTTTGACTTCAAAAGACCTGCATGTATGTGTCTAAAAATATTACAAATATATGAAAAAGATATTAAAAAAATTTCTGGGGGCACGACAGAAAAAGACAGAACCACTGCTTTAGGTCATGCATTCCTAGTAATCGACAATTGCTTACTTTAAAAACAGACCTATAGCATCACCTGCTGGACTACAAACATATTAATGATCAAACAGTACAGCGTTTTAAAGAAACAGGCCGCTTCAGCGGATCGGTATGAGAGAGCAAGCCTGCCAAAACTAAAATTAAATAACTTTATAAATTACTTAATTCATAAAAGTGCAAGTAAATGACTCAATAAAAGTAATATGTTGATTAAAACTGTAAAGAATAATCATCAAATAAACAAATACATTTATTTGGCTTATTTTTCCATAACTATTTATTTCCTCATTCATTTATTCCCTATTTATTTATTTATTTATGCATTCATTTATTTTCCTATTTATTTATTCCCATATTTCCATCTCCTTATTTGATGATGAAGGGACGTGTTTTTCATGTTCAGGAAGCAAACTCTTTATAATAAATCAGTAAATGCCAGAGAAGCGCATGAGAGAACATGAGATAATAAAAATGTGTAAATATGCTGAAAATACGTCAAATAAATATATCTGCTTTAATTCCCTTTTGTGTTTTCATTTAGGCTGTATTATAAGAATTATATATGTAGGAATCTCCACACATCACAGGTCTATCAGATTCTTATTATCTAATTGTAATTTGTAAATGGTTCACAGGTGGTTATTTTAGATTTCTTTTAAACCTGTTTTAAAATGTAAGGGATACTGAACCTCGGTTGGGCTGGTGGGACGGTTCAAAGCGCACAAAGGAAATTTCCCTTATTTTTAAATCCTTGTCCATCCTTAATCAATTTTAAAAACTTGACAGGTATGTGCTTTATGGGGCTTCATCAAGTATTATTAGCCACAACCTCCATGTGAAATAATATATAAGGCCAGACTTTTTTTTTAATTGCTTGTTTCTCAGATGTCTCTACTTAAGAATCTACTGAGGAGGGAGGAAAAAAAAAAAAAAATCTTTATTTCTCAGCACTTTTCAATTTCTCAAGGAGGAATGTGGAATCAATACAATGCAATCAATATTTAAAAATACAATACAATCAATATTTAAAAATAAAATGTATTTAACCTACAATTAAATTAAAGTGAATCTGTAAAAAAAATTAGGTTCTCCACTGGAGGGCGGAAAAAAGCAAAAAAAACCCCATTTATTTATTTATTTCTTCTTTTTTTTTTTATTTCAACCATTGGTGCTGCGGCGGATCCGATAAATTTTTTGTATTCTTCAAATATGATCGTCGGCGTATCGGTGAAAACAAGCAATAAAAAAGTCTGGCCTAATCCACACCTCCCATTTTCCGCCTGGTCAGCCAAGATTCTCAGCTTCATTGGTAGCATTCCATGTTACCAAAGTTAGCGCCGATGGAGCAAGACGGGCAATAAATATAGGGGATCGGACATCAATCAACCAATAGGAATGCTAAGAATTCATGACATCCTTGATGGACCGCCCCTTTATTATCATATAAGGAGAAGGAAACACAGGATTAAAATAAATAAAGAAATAAATGAATACAGAAAAAAATTAATATGGAAATAAATGGTTATAGAAATAAATCTATAATTAATAATACAAATACATTTAAGTAAACCAACATTTTTATTAATGCACGGTTTTATATATTAATACATTTATTTTAATGTATTTTTCTTTATTTAGTCATTTATAATGATTATTCTTACAGTTTTAATCAACATATTACTTTTACTAAGTCATTCAGTTACACTTTTATTTATTTATTGATATATTTATTTTTTAGTTTTGGCAGGCTTGGTCCTCCATAGATCAGTGTTAACATGAAATACACTGCTCACAAAAATTAGGGGATATTTTATTTGGAAATATTTTTGAGCAGTATAGTTGGTGCTTGGTGCACTGCTATCTCTTTGCTGCTGTACATTTCCCCATTAAAGGATTAGCTTATCTTGCAAGTTTCACATGGTAACTTTATTAACACTATGTCTTGGATGTATTTAAGCAATAGAACACTCGAGGTCATGTGTTATCGCGAATAACATCATGGCTGTGATTTGGTCGTAGTTTAAATCACAGCCGTGACGTTATTCGTGATAATACACGACCTCAAGTGTTCTATTGCTTTTATACAACAGTTTTTTTTCTACAAAATAAATGAAGAAAATAAAACAACATCAAGAAATTCATAATAAATATGCTTTAATGAGGACGGAGCCGTCTGCCAAAAAGTAGTTCCACAACAACAGTTACATGGCTTGTCTCAAGGGCTACAATACGGCGTATAGTTTATACAGGCT
>JAVSBV010155953.1:0-14912 GCA_033117975.1 Parotocinclus spilosoma
ACTATATATATATATATATATATATATATATATATATATATATAACTATAGTATATATATAACTTAACTCTTATGCACAAGAGCTCAATTAAATGAAACATCTTTGTTTTTTGTCATTGTTTGAAGTCGATGTTAACAATCTAAAATATCAGAGACCTTATAGTCTTTTTGTTCAGTCATCAAAACACGTGAATTTCAATGGCACTATGAGTGACAGTCAAATAGAACTATTAGATAGACTGTGTCATTCAGCTGTGTAGCTTTGAGTTACAACCTTGCATGTAATAATTTACCAATTTGTAATATTCTCTCTATGGCAGCCAGATAATGAGTATCAACTTAAAAAATAGGGTTTTGTGAGCAGTATGTGTCTTTTTGTTTAATGAGCTCAAGCTCATGCTTAAAATATACAAGGCATTAATCAAAGAATATTTATACTATGATAGAAGATTTGTTTTTAACAAAACCTCAACATGCAAGGTGCCTTTTATTGTGGAACTTGTTCTGCCAGTGCGGTTGTGGTCAATTTGAACCTGCAGAGGGAAGCAGAGCTAAAGCTAAAGATGCTCAATGAGGCAACAATGAGGCTCAAATTTCCTTAATAATCATGCAAGAAATGCTATTATTATTATTATTATTATTATTATTATTATTATTATTAACCAGTTTCCAGTGGGCCCAGCAACAGCATGGTGGTGATGGAGAGAACCGAATACTTCAATAGTTCAACCAATTCCATAACCACCATATATATTTTTTTATTCAAGTTTTGTAAATCTCTTAATATCCCATTACGTTTACAGACATACAATGTGATACTTAAATGGGGTATGAAATGTTATTAATTAACAAGTCAATTAAACTGTATAAACTTAATAATTAACTAGTATACTTGTCTGTAAATGTGTCAGAAGACAACTAATAAGAAAATAACTGATTACTATGTTTTGAAGTAGTTGTATCTGTGATATTTGCAGTAGAGTTTGCCTAAATGTTAATGAAGTGTGCTGTGTAAACTGACGACAGGTGTTGGTTTTTAAACAGGTGACCTTATAAAACTCAAATCCTTTAAAATCCTTTAAAGTATGATCACTTCAATCCCTGGCCAACCATTGCTGTATGCTTCTTATATCTTTTCAGTGGAGCTGCTGTAGTGGGTTACTTAATACAAAGTTGTTTTACTTAATAACACATTTTTGTCTTTTTAAACTTTAACTATATAAGTAAATCGTAAGACTTTTTACTGGCACTGGATAATTGGAGTTTAACATGTAGAGATGTCAAAGATGATCCTAATTCATGATTTTCTTTAACAGGGTCACCATAAAAAGAGAAAACATGAATTAATTTGTTTTTTTTCTGTGCAACATGCACCTGCCCACATTTTTCTAGAAAAGCCTGTGCACCAGGGCATGCTGAAACTAATGTATTCAGTCATCCAGTTAACATCTGATACGCACAATTAATAATGTCATGCACTGTAAATAATAAATTTCACCAAGATTTTTATAGTTGAGATACTTTGGTAAACATTTCATAATCAAATTTTAGTGATAATAGGAATGAATGCCAGACTCCTCATGAAGCCATAAAGCAATTTTCTGTGTTGTCCTCCTAAAAGGGCTTTTCATCTGACTTTGGAATATGACTGTGAGGTTGGATTCTGATATTAGACACTAAGCCCTGGCTCACTTTTGGCATTCCAGTGCATTTCATTTGTGTCTAAAGGTTTTGTGCAAGCCTGCTATGTGCAAGCTCACTATCAAAGTTGGCGAGCCAGTTTCCTATGGAGGCAGAAAGTTAATGAACTGACTTTTGGGAAGCAGAAACCTGCAAATTGGTCATATTTAGAGCGACTGGGGTATTCAGTACAACACATTCTTCCACCACTGTTTGTCAATCCAGGTGTGTATGCTTATATTCTGAATGTGTTACAAATGAGTGTTTCTGAAATAGCAGAGCTCAGTCATTAGCAGAAAAGCAATATCCACAAACATTTGTTTGTATAGTGCATTTAATAACACCTTGTATTGATATGTGTTGTTTCACATCCTAGTCAAAATGACGACTAACAGGTGCACATTGTGAACCTTATAGGTATGGAAACGGCAGGTATGTCCAAGCAGTGGCAATAGAATAGCTAATAATTAATAATGGAACAGATAATAATTAATAATAAAATAGATCATTTTTCAGGATTAAGATTTGGCATCCATGGCTAAAACCAAAACAACATTGAAAGGGTTAGGATTTTAATCATCATGGATTTTTGTATTGAATATTTTGTGTTGTATTGCGGTGAGTTGTGTTAGAAAATGCAGCTCTGTGTCCATTTTAATCTCACAGCGAGAGCACATGTACATTAACTCAGCGTTTTTCTCAGTTTGGAGTTGTTGAAGCCAGTCAGATAAGTAGTGTGTGTGTGAGTGTGTAGTCTCAGCTTAGGGTCAGATGGCACTGAAGTTTGCTCTGTTGGTTTGTGCTTTCAGCCCAGTGTGTGCTTTAGTTTCTATAGTTTCTCTCACACACAACACAGTTACCAAACACGTACACAAATCAGCATTCTCTGTGCTTTCACACACTTCCGCAACACTAAATGTATATTTAAACAATGCACAGAATATTTCTTTAGTTAGAGGTCTACAGCCAGACCTTGTTGTTTATTCCCTTAATTACCACTGATATAGTTTTAGATTTCATTTCAAATGATGCAGCTCTTCTACATTTTCAAACAAAAGCAGTCTGTATCATTCAGAGCTCCCATTAACCCTGGTGATGGCACTGGATTGTACTGAGCACCTCATGGCCAATAACACGTTTTATCTGCACAACATGTAAGTTCATCATCGCGCTGCTCTCTGTACATAAATTATTGGCCAACTTTGGTGAAGAACTTGGCTTGGTTCACAGAGACCTGAGATCTTAATTCCAGGCTCAGGAATTACAAACAGTATACAAACAGTATAGTTCTGGCTATATATTGTATGCCAAATAAAGCAATTCCTACTGTGAAACTAAAATATCACCAAACAGAATTCTTCTGAAACATAGACAGAGCGTTATTCATCCAGGCTGTAACGGCTGTGTGTGCGTGTGAAAATCCAGCACACCAGGAATTACCAGGTGTGGTGGCCTCCAGCAATAGGCTGAAGTAGAGAAACTGGTATTTTTGCTGTTGCAACACAAAAAATGTGAGTATTCTCATCACGATATGTCACATTAAGTGCTTTAGCTTGCTTGCATTTCTGTCAGAACATTCTACTTGAACATACATTCACAAATATTCACTGCATTAAGACAGATAAGGCGCAAATCAAAAAAAGAAGGCACAAATAAAAAAAAAATATTTCTTTCCAATGTCATTTAATAGTTCAATAATATAAAAAATATTAAAATGTACTTATTTCATATATAAGCTTACATACTCAACTAAAAACCTGCTTCATATAGAGTAAACCAGGTACTTAGAAAGAAGCTCTGGTTTCAGAAGTTAATTTTGAGACAATCCCTAAATAAAGGCTTAAAAGCGAAACCACAAACCAAAGCAACCAGATGAATCATGTTTATTTCAAAGCAAAAACACACGGATAGAAACCTGTGGTTCATGCGCCAAAGAACTACTGTACCCATAATGCATTCAGTAAAAAGTCAATCACTTTCGCTCCAATTTTAGCATACTCCTACAAACATTCCCTCTTTGATTATGTACA
Source organism: Parotocinclus spilosoma (assembly GCA_033117975.1). Classification (NCBI taxonomy): domain Eukaryota; kingdom Metazoa; phylum Chordata; class Actinopteri; order Siluriformes; family Loricariidae; genus Parotocinclus; species Parotocinclus spilosoma. The sequence continues at coordinate 3,711 of JAVSBV010155953.1, forward strand.
GCGTTTATAGCTTACAATGGGTCAAAATCAAAGTGTTGGTGAACGTAAATGGCATTTTTAATTTCTAAAGGCTCGTTGTTTAGCTCTGTTCATCCATTTACTTTCATTAAATGCCTGATCCAGATTAGATTCTGAATGAATCCTAAGCTTAGCTTAAAAACACAGGGCACATGACAAAAATACCCCTTGCATTGACCCACTGCACGGCATCATAGATTGGTTAATTCACTCACATTAGAGCTAGGGGTATGCTAAAGAGGACATAAACCAAATCTTAGACTGGTACTGAAAGGAATGATCAAACCTGGTGACCTTCTCTGACACCAACAGAGGTGTATCACCACACCCTGTATAATAAGTTAACAAGCTTGTTAGTATTTCCATGATGTAAACATACTGAATGTTCTCTTATAACACACAGTACAGACTGCATGTACTCTTCTTATGCACACATTTTAAGGAGCCTTGACAGATATTAGTGCAACAGTTTTATCCTTATCACATGTATACATTGTATAAGATCTGTCAATGTTGTGACAATGAAAAAAAGAGAGACAGAAGAAAATGATCTAAAACAGACCAAACTAAACATATTACTGTATACACAAACTTATGCATAAATTGAGTGACAGGATCAAAATGTGTTAAAGAGAGCGCATTGTGTTCTTAAAGGTGACATGGGTGTGAAAGTCCCTGGTATGTCTTTTTGTTCGTTAAATTAAATTGCTTTTACAGCATTTAGCAGATTTTACTCAGTGACTTGCAAATGATAATGATTCCTAGGGATTGTGGGTTAATGGCCTTGCTCAAGGCCCCAACATTGACACCTTGGCAAAGTTGGGATTTGAACCCTAAACCTTCTTGTCCAAAGTCCAGTACCTTAACCACAACCCATAATTGAAGCCTTTACTGAGATTCAACCAGGGCTTAGTTTTCCTACAAGACAGAACAATGTAGGGCAGTAAATAAAGGAAAGGTAAATACAAGGTAAAGACATGATGCATTCATCCATTTATTATGCAAATTTCTCATTTGCATAGGGCACAAGGTTGGAACACCCTAGACAGAACGGCAATACATTTTAGGATGCATACATTCGTACACTAAGGGCACTTTAGGAACACATGTATGTCTTTGGAATTTGTGAAGAAACTGAAGTACACAGAGTAAACCCAAGAAAGCACGTGGGGACATGCTTATATAGAGTCCAAGGCCAAGAGCTAACCAGGGTGCTGGAGCTTAGGGGACCTTGCTAATGGCTGTGACACCATGCAAGTCACGATGGAGAATACATTTTAAAATTATAGTCATAATAATAACAGTCACACAAAAGTCATAATGTCCCTTTATTTGTTTTATTTATTGTCTATGGCACTTAAAATGGCCTTTACAAATGAACGAGACAGCACACTAATAATGCTAACTCAGACAGGCAGTATCCCAAAAGCAGAAATAATCATGAAGTGAATTACACAAGATTAAAAGCATGTTAGAAAGAAAATACATTTCATTCACACTATGCTAATTACACACCAACACCAGCATTCGGTTTACATAAAAAGAAGAACATAAAGTTCCTGAAAAAGTTCTGGACAACACAGATCAATTACAGATACATAATACAATCTATTAGATAACCTATTATCATCATCTCTAGTAAAGAACACATTACAATAGCCGATCTGCCACTGATTACCTCAATTCCAGCTTATTCAAAAACTGTAAGAAATACATGTCGACAAATGAAATAAGAAATTGCAAATGCTGGTAATGAGAAATCATACATTATGAATTAACTGATACAATAGACAAGAACTGCTTTTACTGTGCAATAGTAAGCAATATTTACATTCATATGGCATTGAACATATTGGGTTGTGTTAAAACACTATAACAATAATAAGAACTACATTCTGTTACAGGTTACTGGAATAGAACCTACACATTCTATTAACTTTAGCCTACTCAGTAGCTATGTCTCAATTTGTGTACCTTTATGTAGGGATGTCCTGAGAGCTTATTATACTAACAGTATACCGAGCCTGACACTGAATTAATGCAAAACTGCATGATGGCACGCTTTATCCCTCTTATTATCTTTGAGGTCAATATGTCAACGTTCAACATATCTAAATAAATGAATAAATTGACATAACTTTTTGTTTTTTGATTGATATCATACTACAGTTCTCTAATGCCAATTTGATCACAGGTTGTTTTACCTATATAACACATTAAAAATATCAACATTAATCACACATTCGGTTTGACTGTTGGATGACACTGAGGCCACAATAACATGACATTTTATAATCTTCACAAATCTCAAACAAACCTCTTCTTTAAGGCCCCCAACCCAGCAAAACATTGCCTGTAGAAGTCCAATTAACAAGGAAACTTCCTGTCACATAAAATTGAGTTACAATTTTAATCATTTTCTGAAAGTTTTAAATTGCTTGGATTAAACTGACCAAGAATAAAAGATGTTCGATAATTCAAAGATAATAATGAGGTTAAGTTAGTTTAGGCATGTTCATGCAGATGATATATGCAAGCTAATTAGCATAACATAAGACTGAATAGGAAAATGTATCAAATCTACTCTGGTACCAGGCCAGGATTTTAGGTAAGTATTAGCTCTGACAGATATTTAATCAGGTATTCTTAGCTTTTGAACAAATAGTCTGTTTACATTGGGTAATTCAACTTAAAGTGAAGCATATCATTCAACAGTCACAGCCTGATCTTGTCCTAAACGGTCAACACATCATATGAGAAAGCCACTGAACTCACTAAAATGGCAAATACATAGTATATTGTATCCGAAAATAGTGTGTACATTTAATGGATGAATAGATGCACAGAAATAGATTTTAAAATAGTAATGTGGCAATTCCATAAAATGCTATGATATATATGATGTAGTTCAGCTGGACATTTTGAATACAGTATAATACATTGTAGCTTTTGTGAAATATTCAATGTCTTACTTACAAAAATTCTTGATAACAGAAACATCCCACAACCCCATACCGGACTATCCTATTTCCAGATGTTAACGAAAAGTAAATACTTTACAATTCAGTGGCAGTTTATTTTGCAGATTAAAATGTCATGGCCAGAAACAACCAAAAGCAAAAGTGTAATAAGGTGCATTGTTCAATGTCCACTATCATGTATCAAATTGTCGTTTCCACTGATGGCTAACCATGTTGCTGAACTGTAGATTTTCAGCCAGTACTTTTTCTATTTCTACGCTCTGTCACTCCTTATTTACACACAGCAAGTCACATTCCAGTTCCTGTCTTGAATTAGAAGTCCTCTCGCATGTATCCTTTCTGTAATACAAAAAAGTTTCATGAGCACAAGTCAACTTGTTAAACTGAAATGTTCACTAATGTGTAATGCATACTGAAAAATTATAACACTGTTCGATTTTTTTAAAAAGTGATCATTATTTTGACTGCTTAGGAAGGTACAGATAGATTCCTAAATAAACAACTGCTTAGAAAAGTAAGCACAAAACAAAATGGAATCAGTCATTTATGATACACTGAAAATATATATCCCCACTGAAAAGAGAGCATTGTGAGATCTTTGGACAAAAGGTATCCGAGAAATTGTTGATCATTCAACTTGTTGTCCTTTTTTTTTTAATTTAAGCAAAGGTCTGTTTGTGAAATGAAGGCATTCTGCGGTGTGTTGGGACACGCTCCTGAGGAAATCGCCTGACACGCCTAAGGTAAGGCTCCACCTACACCTGCCCAAGCAGAAGCCAAGTCAAACACGCCCTATGAATGTGGCATGCGTCACACTGTACTGCCTTTTTATATTGTGCTTTTCAAAACTGGAAAATGACTGCAGGGCAGGGTGGAAGGGGGCATGGCTCAAACATGTGTACTGTACAACAAACCACACTGTCTCGCAGGAAACATGCTAACACAGGGTTTGGGTCACAGCTTTCTCAGGTGACAGATTTTGGCAGTGTTCAGGACATCTCATGACAGGAGCACTCCACAGTAATAGGTTGGTACTCTAATCTAGTTTTATGACCGCAACAAGGATAGGACTTTGAACCAAAACCACAAAATCTCCCCACCCACCAATATGTAAATGAACCATATCACTCAGGAGAAATGTGGTGCTTTTCTCTTTGAACCAGCTTTGAATCTGGTTTCAGTGTACAGAATCTCTAATAGAAAAGTGTTCCATTGTAACACGCACATACAAGAGAGCAGTTCAAACACACCTGATTCTATTCGTTTTGATTTTGAAGACAAACTGATCTAAATAGCCTATATTCCTCTAAGTGATATTAGACAGTGAGCATAAGTTTGTGGGTTCTAGTACACAATAAACTTAAAGCAAATAGTAATGCAAATATAAAGTGCATGTTTTATACTTCACTGAGACTAATTATGAGCCTGGGCTAGCAAGCTAGCTAGCAGACCATTAACAAGGCAGAACTTAACCTTTGGAAACAGAAGTGGGACCGTATCGTATTATTGCACTGTGAAAATTATGTAATTGGTCTGGGTAAATTTAGTATGCTTTGCTTTTTTAATATGAAAATGCTAATTATGCCCTTATGTTAAATCAGTCCTACTTCCTTCTACTTTAGATCACTCACAACTCAGCTGAAGCTTTTGTTACATTGTAAATGAATTTTTAATAATAATTGATTTTACTGGACAGTGTCTTTGGGGTTCCATCGCTTCAGAACAGTGTGCCGACAAACATGTGCTGTGCCCTGGACAGGATGCCAGGGGACCATCTTAGACATAGTTATTTGTGTCTGCTTGACCAAGCTGGAAGGCACCTTCAGGACCCTAACTCAGGTCCCTGGTGCACTACAGGAACACACTTTCTTAATATGTATAAAGGTATTTAATTTTTGTAAATGATGTAATAAATAAGTCTCGATAATGTAATTTTTTTTTGCACTTTCTGTATGAAAACAATGTATGTATTAATGCTATTATTGTTATATATTAATTATATTAGCGTATTAGCTAGTATGATTAATTATTATGTAAATAGGTGGACTGGTGTCCTATCCAGAATATGCTAACAGGGATGTGCCCTGTGTTAGGATTTAATAATAATAATAATAATAATAATAGTACTACTAGTAGCAGTGGTGTCAAGAATGATCTTGGCTTATTGTTATACACAAGTAGATATTATAAACATCATCACCTTTTTGTAGTCTTTGTGTAGTTTCTTATATTGGTACATGTTGCTGAGGACTGTAGTTGCTGCATGCATTTGCTTTGTTTTTGAAGGCCTGAAATAATAAAAATGCAAATCAAATCCACATAGAATAGCACTGTAAAGAAAGTGGTGATACTGAACATATCTGTAAACAACTTTCACACATCATGCACAATGGTCAACAGCAGATCATTTCTGTGGCAAGTCAGTCAGGGCTTCATACTTGTCATCGTTCTTGATCTGCATCAGCTTGGGCAGTCCGTCAAAGTAGGAAATGTCCCGTGCAGCCACCTCGCTACAGGTCACAAGGTTGTTGAGAGCACCACAGATATTCACGACCACATCAGTAGAGGGTAGCTTCTCATTGCTGTTATTTGGCAGTATGGCCACCAGGTGTTTCACCACCTTAGATGCTAAAACAGGGCAGCCAGTTTAATCATTTTGGAAACCCATTTAACCCATTTAAATGTTTCACACTACAGTCTAAGAATGGAAGTTGGACTCACCCAGTGCGTCCTTGTCCCTGGCATGGCGGGATAGGTTCCTAAGGAAGCCAGTAAGAGAGCGCATTTCTTGATCATTGGTTGTCTTGAGACAATCCAAAAGCACAGGCAACATGCGCTGCCGGTCTAATGAAGCGCGGCTCAAGATGGATGGCCACTACGTGAATGAAAATGGGAGGATACGGAAGTCAGAAATGCTTAATATGTAAATGAAGCATACAAAACACAGTACAGGTTAAACTTTTTACATTCACACATTAAATACCACTCATCAGTATCAGAATACTGAACAACATTAATTACTATTCTATTGCTTATCTGACATTAATTAAATGTTTGATTTTTAAGTTATGGTAGCTGTTTCAAGACTTAAAAGTCTTATTTATTACATTAGATTTATTAGACTTATTAGAACACTGTAGTTAAAAAAATAAGCTGCCATGTTTGCATAACATGTTTGCAGACATGTCTAAGCCTTATTTAAGCATTAAGTGGTTACTAACTTACAACAAACACACTGCTACTGCTACTATGCTTACAACGTTACATAACATATATAATTACAACATGCCCTTGCATATGAAGTAAATATTTATAGAAACTCTTGACCAGGAGCTGCAGTTACACTGCTAAGATATATTATTTAGTACTTTATATGCAGTTATTGACAATTACATTTGCGTTTAATGTTTATTATGATTTTAATTTACATTTTTAACCTGACTTATCCTAGTCGTTGCCTCTACCAGCTTCCTCTCCCTTAGGGATGGGCAACTGTATCTTTTGCATAATATTTTTTTTAGATATTTATGTGAAAAGCACACACATTTGCCATTTGACTGAGGTTTATATAGAGTGGAAATGATAAACTACTCTTGAAAGAAGCATAAGATTGAAATATACAAGCACGATTTAAAATGCTGGTCTAACTTCCTGTTTACAATATGTAGGGTGCTAAGTGTATCATCAGAAGCCATCCAGATGTAATATTAGGTAACCACACATTTTATTATTATTATTATTTTTTAAATTAAATATTGCAAGTAAAACTGATGCACTGTTTAAAGTACTTTTGTTAATTTTAGCAATTAATTAGAAATGCGTGCATATGTCAAAATGTGTATACCATACTTTTTTGTCTCCAGCAGTAATGTTCTGCAGGGCTCCAGCAGCAGCCTCTCGTGTGGTGGAGTTTGATTTACAGTTCTCAAGCACATACTCATACAGCTCTAACACCTGAGGATGCCACAGTTTCTCAACTGCGGATGGTGTCCTGGCCATCTCTTTCAGTAAAGTCGGGTCAAGATTCTGTTTATTCTGTTTATGAAGACCACATGGAAAGCATGTTATCAAAACATTTATCTGAACAACAGAACTAAGACTGCAGCATAAAAAATGAGACAAGAAGAGAATTCTATGAAATTCCCCATGTGCCTTACATCTTTGGCTTTCTTGCTCTGAGGTGTGAAGCAGCCAATGGGCTCAGCATCTTGTGATCGGAAGGGGCCCTCCAAGCGTTTTAATACTGGTAAAGGAATTTCATCATACAGCTGATAGGACAGGTTCCTCAGCACACACATGGCATTCTCCATTCCCTGCCACAACAAGTGTATGGGTATTTACATATAATGGGTATATACATAAAATTAACTTGACACAAACTGAACACAAACTATATGCTTTATGCACATAATGAAATCTTTCGGTTTTATTGGTTTGTTTATTAGTTTATTTATTGTTGCATCAGCTTCAATGACTATTCACAACAGACTAGTTGATAGGTTATATCAACACACAAACCAATTTCCAATTTAGAGAAATTTGGATTTGACCAATCAACCAAATATGTACAAACGAGTCATAATGAGTTATAGCTGCTTTTATTTGACAATAAATGCAACTCAGGAAACAATATCATACTATAAATATGCTGGGATATTATGTGTTGGATGGACTGTTGTTCAAATGTAAATTCGGAATATTTTCATTTTTCATGCATTAATATGTCTTTTAATCAAAGTGTTATAAATATGCACTCATTTGAAAACACTGGCAAAGGCATTTTAGTTATTTAGTTTTAAAAAGATGCTTTGTTAATTGGCTTGCTAGGAAACAAAGGTCATTTCTGTTAGGGACTTGCCAGTATTTGATTGATAGATGCCATGCCCAACTACTGTGAACAGGTCCCTTCCTTCAGTTTACAAAATGCTTCCTAGGTGTAGTATAATGATAAACAGAATATTCAAAATAAAGATTGCATGCATGTAGAACTGACCTTTGCCTCTAATCTGCTCGTTTCTTTAGAATTATTGGCATATTCCACTAGAGAATCAATAAGACCTTGTTCTTCTCTCATCTGCTTACGGGTCGCTGCATTTAATGAACTTAAATTCCTGTAGTGAAAAAGGCAGTTACTGAGACACTGTGTGTGTTTTGTGAGTCATATAATTTGTTAGATCCATAAACACAGAAAACACAAATAGAGAACAAACATGGCAAGGTTACACGGTATGATGTACAGTGTTATTTTACAACAATAAAGGTTCATCGAGGATGAGTTTGTGTTTTGTATGTGTGTGTATGTGTTTGAGTGTACCTGAGGCAGCCAGTGGCATTGAAGAAGATGTCTTCTTCTGAGGAACTATGGTCCAAGATCTTTTTCTCTCCACTGCCTGAGAGAGGGATGATAACCTCCTTAGTCAGTGTACCAAGACACTCTTTTGCCACTTTGTCTTTCAGGGTATCCTTAGAGGAAAGATTCCAGAGAATTCCTATAAAAGACAGAATATGAGGGCTAATAAATATCAAATACAGGATACAATACAATATAAAAAAATACAAATGTTTATCTGTATGTGAGCCCTAAGGGGCTTAGACTGTTGCACCAACCAAGCACCCAAAAATAATAAGGAGCTTAATTTTGCAGTTTAACAAACTTCTCATTATAGCATTTTGCACCAGAATAAGGAAGGAATAGGGAGAGAGAAGTGATGCATAGTGCAGAAATACAACTGATCTTCACTAATAGTACACTGGAAGTGGAACAATGGAAAAGGATCAGTATATTGCACTGTGCACTTCACTCACACAGTACAAGAGCCAGTAGGAGTTTGAGTCACAAGTTTGCTTTTATTCACATGAACAAGTCAAGACAGTGCTGTTAAAAGTCAATGCCCCGTCACTGACAGAATTTAGCCAACGCCCCAGAGAACGAACAGACACACACACACAGACACACACACGCACACGTCTTTCTATCAGTTACATAGATTTACTGTATTTACTTAATGCTACACATCCACCTTCAAATAATCCCCAACCTTAACCCAAGTAAGCTAAATCAAGCCTTCTTTATTATCAAGAAAGAGTTGTAGGGTTTACAAATAGAAGAGTTTGGGAACAAAAGGTTTAGAAACAAAAGAGTGACTAGTGAAATGTACCTACTCTAGTCTAAAATCACATCCTTTCACACTTGTAGGGGAATTTGATCCCTACAATGAAGTAAACTCGCCCCCCACCACTCTTTAAAACAATTTACCCATAAAACAAAATCTTTACACATAACATGCTAATTCAGCTGGATGGTAACTGGATGGTACTTAATCAAGTTCCACTCATTGGTGTATTTTCATTATTGCAAAACATATTTTATTTGATGATTTTCAAGTTTTCAAATTGCTGTCACTGTCACTACCTTGCCACACCCATACTAGCGGCCCAGCCTCAAACTTCTTTGTAAATAGTTCAAGGTTAGCTGTTTAATAGCTCTGCAATTCCCTGGTGCACATACTAACTGTGAGTGATTTCTGTGAGGTTTTCTAATGTAATGTGGTTAGATTGTTTTCACAAAGTCATATTAAGGTTTAATATAAACAGATGTTGCCAAATCACTAAAAAGTAAAGAAGCATTAATTCCTTAAGAATTAATACACTGTGAAATCACAACACATTGTGTGTTATCTATACTATAAATTCATCCTATTATTGTCAGCACTTTACAAATAAAGTTATGCAGAGAAATTGCAGAGTAAGGACCTTGCTCATAGGCCCAATGGTGTTTTTTTGGCAGAGCGAGCCAGGACCTTCCTAAAGCCTTAACCATTGAGCTACAAATAGCCTGCAAGCTTTATTGACCTTGGTCTTATAAGCCAGCAATGGCAATAATTACATTTTTAAACAAATTAAGTAAAATATTTATGAAATAAGTCAAATAAGGATCATGGCTAGAATTATATACCATGCTATTGTTCCCTGTTCCCTTTTTTTACACTCATTGTACACTCATGTTCACTCATTCTCTATGACTACTTAAGCTTTATCTCCTCTCTAGCACAAAAAATAACAGCAAGAAGGGGGAGGTTAATTCAGTATATCGTATACTTTATTCTCTTTGCTAATTCTACTTTACTTTTTAATTGAATCCACTTTCTTGGTAAAGCTAATTATTTCACCTATAGCGACAAATACAACCTGTAGGAATTTTTTTTTATTTTAAATGACCGAAGTCAAGGTAAACATGAACTTGTCCGAGTCTATTGTAACAGGCATATTTTCAAAATATGTGGGGTAAAATTACAGATTTACATGCACTGGGCACTTTATTAGGCCCTGTCAGTATCATGTTGGACCTTGTAACCTTGTAACCTTCAGAACTTCTTTGAAAAGATTCAACAAGCTGCTGGAATCATACAGAGAATTTGGTCCATATTGACAGGATAGCATCACACAGTTCCATGACGCGAATCTCCTATTCCACAACATCCCAAAGATTCTCCATTGGATTGACATTTGGTGATTGTGGAGACTACTGGAGTACAGTAATCTCATTGTTATGTTAAAAAAATACAGTTTGAGACTTGAGCTTTGTGACATGACACGTTATAATGCTGAACATTATAGTCATTGGAAAACTGGAAAACAGTACAGTGTGGACATAAAGGGTTGAACATGGTCAGCAACAATACTCAGTTAGGCCGTGGCATTTAAACAATGCACAATTCACAATTGGTATAAAGAGACTCCTAAGACAATTTTCCCCACATTATTACACTGCCAACATCAGTCTAAATTGTTCATGATGCTTTTATGTTTTTTATGCGCTATTTTGACTCTACAGTCTGAACATCACAGGATAAATCAAGACTCATCAGACCAGGTAACATTTTTCCAAACTTCTATTGTCCATTGCAGCCTCAGTTGCCAGCTTTTAGCTGATTGGAATGGCACCCCATGTGGTTTGCTGCTGTAACCAATCTACTTCAAGGTTTACAGTGTGTTCATATAGTGCATCCGGAAAGTATTCACGGCGCTTCACTTTTTCCACATTTTGTTAAGTTACAGCCTTATTACAAATTGTATTAAATTATTCTTTTTCCTCAAAATTCTACACAAAATACCCCATTATGACAATGTGAAAAAAGTTTTCTTGAGAGTTTTGAAAATGTATTAAAATTAAAAAACAAAGAAATCATATTTACATAAGTAT
>JAVSBV010155982.1:0-14906 GCA_033117975.1 Parotocinclus spilosoma
TTTGTCCTGCCCATCGGACGCTCAACGTCTCTGGGGGTTTATGGGGCAGTGGGCTGGCCTCGGCTGGCCTGGACGCTCAGCTTCTGCATGATGATTGTATGAGCTGTCTGAGGCTGAATCCCTTTTAGATTGACAGCGAAATGAGCGAATCAGCGATCTTTTGGTGTAAACATCCGTGTGAGCATTTAATTTAAATTTGTTTACTTTAAAATTGATAAAATTGACTTTTTACTGTAGTGATTTTATTGGCTCACAGCAACATTTTACTGGGTCCCCTGACCTGAGACTTTAGTTGACCCGTCTTAGAATGTGGGAGGAGTACCTGTGGCCATGCAAACGGCCACTGTGTTATACTTAATACCAATCTTTGTGGATACCACTGCACTGGTGAACACTACATTGGATAATATTACACTTTCTATCATCATGGCACAAAACCATGGTGTGAGGACAGCAGGACGGTTCAATTCAACAAGTCACGTAAATTGGAACGCAACCAAATAAACAATAAGCCTGCATTTTATATCTGGCTTGCACAAAAACAGAAGCCCATTAGAAACTCAAAACCCCAATCTATGTGTGTACCAATATGTAGCATCAATACACACCTACTGTCATCTATTTTTTACAGCATTACATGGTGTAGTGTATGTGACATTACAGTGGTTTAAAGGAATACTAAGATGTTCATGCTGACTTACATAATCCATATTAATGATCCAGGACACTCTCCGTTTACACAAAGCTCTAACGGTAAGCCGAGAGGTAACACCATTCCCCCGGCACTTCAAACTAAACCTGCCATTTTTTTTGCTCCTTCTGTGCTCATCCTTATCATGTGCACAACATAAACCCATCTCCCTCCTCGTACACTGGCCTAAAACCCATCCAATTAACAAGAGATGACTGGGAGATGTGGGAGGCATCTATGAAGTGCATCCGCTGTGACTAATAACATTAGCGAGTGCTCTTTTGTGTCGCGTTCCTCTGCTGAGAGAAAAGCTGCTAAAACCTTCCAAAGCAGAGACTCACCGTGGATCGTGCAGAGACTCATCTGCATATTTTATGTATGTTTCATAGCAGCATTAGCTCTCCTGTCTTTGCTAATGGATTGCACATTTGCAGTAAGTGCAGGAGCAGGAGTAATGTGGGGTTTGAGCCACAAGCACTACCCCTGTGTGTTTTAAATTGGGGGGGAGTTTAGAAAGGGTGCATACTTCATATTGGTTTTGGCTTTAAAAAAGTTATCCCCCTGACCCTGTCCTTCCTATGTGTGTGTGGGTTTTTGGCAGGTACTCTAGTTTCCTCCCACAGTCCAAAGATGTGGGTTAGGTTAATTGGTGTTTCCAAAGTGCCCTTAAAGTGTGTATGGGAGTGTAGGTGTATGGGTGGATGTGACCTATGGGATTATTCCTGCCTTGCTCCCTGTGCCGCCGGCTAGTCACTGGCTGTCACATGACCCTGACCCTTGTGGGGATGATTTGGTTGCAGATATTGTGTTATTTGTTTGCAGATTATGATGTTTTAAATGGCATGACTATGTTTCATATATCTCAACCAAGAGACCGAGTGGAACCTCAGAATTCGCTGGTAACTCAAACTAAAAGCATTAGTATTTGATTGTGCAGTTCCAATCCAGTTGTATGTTTTTTAATACAGAGTATAATACAATATGCAAAATGTTCAACCATGCTCAGTGACGTACAAATGATGCAGTCTCACATGGTAGAATTTAAGCCTTAAGAGCATTGGGTCCCTCAACCTCCTGGTCAGCATCCCAATTCCTTAGCCAGTATGCCACCATTGCATTGCAATGGATTACCCAGTCACGTTGTCAGACGCACTTTACTGGTGCAATGCCCTGGTAAAATCTTGCTGTGCCCCACTAAAATCACAGCAGTGAAGAGTCCATTTTATCCTGGATTGCTGAGCAGACCAACAGGACGTAACAATTTACTACAGGCTCTACGTTTCCCATAATGACTTTTAATGATTTTAATCAGACCCAGTTCCTTTTGGTTTCCTGTAGAGTAACGGGCATACACAAATATTCTCTTGAAGTCTCTTGAAAACATCATAATAGCTCATAGCTTTACATTTAGTTCCATAGCAGAGTACGCTTTATAGTTAAATCAATCTACAGTATTGTTTAACAGCTGTATTTTTTCACAAAGTTGTGCCCCTATAGCTGATTAGAAAGCAGAAAGGTAGAGCTGTGCCCCTTGAAATTCTGTGTGTAATCTAGAAATATCCATTCCATATCTCTTTCAGTTTCCTTCCCCTATTTAAGATGAATCAGGGTTGGATTCTGTTCTAACTGTTCTAAAACCCCATAAGGTTTCCCTTTGAGTTTTGTTTTGGTCTGCACTCATGTATGTTACCCATGCATGCACCTGCTTAAATGGAAGCGAGTAAAGCCTACAAGGTTTGATTTAAACTCTGACAAAGCCAATCCTGTTACGTGGAAGCATAATTAGTCTTGATTAGCATTTATGTGAAACAGGCCAATTTCTAGTCAAACTGCATTACGCTGATCTCCTGTCTGTGATCTGATGGATGGCTTTCTTGCAATGAGATATCAGAGGAGGATGAATGATTACTTCTTCCTTCTGGCATTCTCCTGCGTATATCATTTATCAACATACTTTGTATCTGTGAATCTGTTCCTTCCCCTCTCTTTCTCACTCTCTCATACAGTATGCACACTTGTATATTTTATGAATTAACAGCAAAGGAGTAAAAGATGTTCCTCTTTGCCTCCCGACTTAATTTGGTGGCTATGAATTGAAGGAAATAAAACTACAGTGGTTCCAGTTCCTCTGACACTGATGTGATAATAGCAGGGAAGGTGTGTGTCCTGCTTACAAAGTCTTTCCTATCTGAGAGAAAAATGCCTCTAATGTTCTATGGCTAAGTATCTACCTGCTTCTCTGGGCCATCACTCCTAAATAAAGGATGGTGGTAAAATGAAAAGGGGATTTGTGAGTAAAGCTAAATGAAACATCCAGCTATTAGGATGTCAAGAAAGAAGAAAAGGCTCAAAAGACAAACACAACAGTGAAGGCTTGGTGGCTTGCTGTTTTCCCAAATCTGCATCACTCAGATGACAATGGAGACCATCATGTCCCATGGGCACAAGATTTAAACTATAGATTCATTTAAATACACTTAATGCTCAGAACACAAGCTTACTGGCGTGATGTGTTTTAATCAAAAGAAGCAATGTGTGGGGATGACAGCGGGAAACATTCAATATTGTTTTTATTTGTCCAGACAGTATTCATATGACTTAGGAACATCTCATTTGCATCCAAATATAAACAGTAAGCTCTATGAATATTCAAATATTACGCCAACTCCCATGTGCTCCTGCTATGCATAGTAGCAAGTAGTTTGCATATAACATGAGTACAATTCATTTAAGAGTAGTCATTTTTATTGAATTAAATAATATTAGCACGGTGGTTTGGTGGGTAGGTGGTTCTGCCTCACATCAAGAAGGTCCCGGGTTCAATCCCAGCCTGCGTCCTTTCAGTGTGGAGTCTGCATGTCCTCCCCTTGTCTACGTGGGTTTACTCCGGGTACTCTGGTTTCCTCCCACAGTCGAAGACATGCGTGTTAGGTTAAATGGTGTCTCTAAAAGTGGTCCTGCGTGTATGTGTGTGCCCCACAATGGACTGTTCCTGCCCTTGCACCCAGGGTTGCTGGGTGGGCACCGGCTGGTTCTCAACTCCGTGTTGATTAAGCAGAAGATAATAAAAGAATGAATGAATGAATGAATGTATAATAATAATAGTAGTAATAGTATTAAAAGTAGTGGTTAATAGTAATTTATTTAGTCTTACATAATAGTAATGTGATACAAAGAGAGTTGCTGCTATTGGTCAGGTGGCCACACTAAATATACTGCTCACAAAAATTAGGGGATACATCAAAATGAAATATCCCCTAATGAATTATCATTAATTCATGATAATTCATGTATTCAATAATTATTATGTCTTTAATACTTTGTAGTTTTTAACTCCCAGTGTTTTCTGGATGTATTCTAATTAAGGGACTGAGAAATAATTACTATGATGATTATACCTTAGCTAAAACAATACTCTATCTAATCTTATAGTGGCTTAAGACTGTGGCTTAAGTTACACAGTAATCTACACAGAGGGTTAAAGTAAAGTGCTATGAGATTTGGATTGCAGCTTTTGTTCTAATGAGGTTTTAAAGGCTTCTTTTCCCTTTGCAGCAAAAAAATGTTTCATTGTGACTTTTGTCAAGGTGCCAACCGCAATTAACTAAAGCAAGAGCTTCTCCTAATGATGATCAATTAATTCTTGGCCTCAATTTCACCCTACGAGGTCTTCACAATGTCCCCATTCTTCACAGTGATCCTTACCTTTCATCTTCTTTTGCAGCACATTTGACAAGTGAATCACTCTAGGAGAAAAAAAAAGATACTAACTGGGGATTTAAGGTACAAACACTTGTCACTGGACCGATAGCCTCAAGGCTTTGACTTTTGTACCTTTCCTTGGTGGAACTTAATTGTCATCATTAAGGTACAATTATTGGACCCCTGCTGTAGCACCGGAGCTACTTTGTGGGAGAAAAATGTTGCTGTACAGAACTTTTGCAGACAGTTGTACTGTATTTGAAGTGACACTATTAATCATGGCCTAATGGTCAAAAGTATGTGGACGCTCAAATATCGCACACACTTTATATGAGAAATGCTAATATAACTCCATATATTAAATTATAGTTATTCCAAACATTATAGTTAGTCAATAATAGTAATAGTAATTAGTAATTAATTAAGTAATTAATTCACCCAAGGTCATTAAACCATTACTGAACTTGGGAAAAGATGCTGACTGATAAGGTCTGAAGAAACAATTAATCCCCAAGATCTTCGATAGGACTGAAAAATGTAAATATACTTTAGGCATTTGATGGTGTTTGGTACAGTATTCAGACTTGTGCTCCTGTGTACTCTCTTAGTTTGTATTTGATTCATGTTTGTTCTATTTGTATACTGTATATTGAATACGTTTTGACCATGTACTTTTTTTAACAAATAGTGTAGCCCAGAGGATTGACTGCAATCCTTTATTCTCCCCAACCAATTTAAAGTCTGTTTCACTGGGTAAAAAACTTATGAATAACAGAGCAATGCAGCTTGTATTATTAAATTAAACAGACTTTCCCCTGCCCTTGGTGCAAGCCAAAAACTGATGGAGGAGATTAAAGAGTAATTACCTTGTCAGAATCCTAAATCTGAAGGTATCACATTCAGACAGTTACAGATCGTTTTAGCAGCCGTATTTGTAGAGCCGTACTGCACTTTGAATTTTGCTTCCAATGCCGTTTTGTTGTCTCCAATAGGTGCTTAAGTCACTGCCACGTATTGATGGCCGTCCCGGTGCGTCACTGCCAGCCATGGACTTTGAGAAACTGGAGGAAGATCTGAGAACTGCACATGGTAAAGACATCACCCCTGAAGATGTCATGTCGGCAGCAATGTACCCCAAAGTCTTCCAGGAGTTTAAAGAGTTCACAGCCAATTTTGGACCTGTGGACTGCCTCAGCACACGTCTGTTCTTGGAGGGACCTAAAATTGCAGATGAATTTCAGGTGATTTTTTTTTCCTCATCCTCCTCTCTCTTGACTTTCTGCTCACGGTTTTGTCATGTGTAGCTTTACGTGTCTGCCATAACTTATAAGCACTGCTCGAGTGATTCCGCTGTCTAAGACAGAATGTTTTTCCTGTTAAATTTTCCCATTTCAAATACCTGTTGTATGCCAAGCCCAGTTAAGCTTTATTTAATGCTCTGTGGGATTTGACTGGTCTCCTCTTCCTCCCTTAGTTTAATATTTAATGCCAGTGCTAGGAGAGTACTAAATTAGTCCACAGTGAGTTAACCTGTCCTTGAATTGCAGATGTGATGGGTAGAATAAAGCACAGTACACAATACTTTGCAAAAGTTTTAGGACACCATTAGATTTGCTGTTTTAGTAAATGGTATAATGACCATACACAGCATTTTGTTAAAGGATGATATATCGATTGATCATACTGATTAGATTGAACTTGGATTTGTTGAACCATAATACCCGATTGACATTCAAATCTATATGAGCTCTTAGCCTTTTGAGCCTTTTCCAAAAAAAGTTGTTTCTTGGCTGCTTCCCTACCAAAAATTACAATTCCTGACCAAGCTTTTTCAGACTGTAGCACTGCGTTGAAGCTGACAGATGGTGCTGTCTCCCCGATTTACTACTGTTATACATTCCAACCAATCCATAACAAGCATTTATCCTAAATCGAGAAGTTTAATACATAAGGTATGCATCATAGTGCAGCCTCTATTCAACAATTTTAAAACACTGCCTAAACTACGGCTTTTCCTAACTAAATTACCCAGCATTCCTGCTAAATGACTTCTTGCATCCCGCAGTGCTGGAGAGTATGATAGTGTGATGTGTGGTAATAGTGGGTGGGTGGATGGATGGATGGATGGATGGATGGATGGATGGATCACTTAATTAATCCTGGGGGTAAATTCAAGTACTGTAGTTGAGTCCAGGTACTATGGAGCCATAGTCCTAAGGTTTTACACTGAGCACCACAGCTAATCATCTGACTGTAATCCTATAGAGATGCCTGTACGTTATCCTCAGTGTTCATCTGTAAAAAATTTCCCTGATCCTGCCATGCTTAGAGAACTCTTTTGGCAGCCTGATCAGCCAGGCATTCAGAGGATAACTAGCCATGATGTTCGCTGTAGATGATTAACATAGATTAGCATGGGCTATATTAAGCCGTCACTGACGTGTGTGCACATTAGCACATTCCCCGAAATAGCTGTTCCACTTATACTGTCCACAAAACGTGGATCTGAGTCAGCCCTGTGCTAATAGGCACTCTCCTAATCTATTCTTCTAAATGGCCTTTTCCTCTTTTCTTGTCTGAAATGTTTCCATTGTTTTATTTCTCTGCTCGTTCCATCTTTCTCGCTCAGGTGGAGTTGGAGAGAGGAAAGACATTACACATCAAAGCTCTGGCCATGGGGGACTTAAACAAAGCTGGCCAGAGGGAGGTTTTCTTTGAGCTTAATGGTCAGCTGCGGTCCGTCTTGGTTAAAGATACGGAGGCCATGAAGGTAATTGTGTGACAAAGCAAAGTGGCATACACATACCCACATGCACATTCAACACAAGATCAGACATAACTTAGACATAGACCTAGAACCGAACATCCATTAGAGTCATTTCCTTTGGTGTTAAATATACAGGTAAGCACAGCTCAACAAAATCTGTTTACTTTAATGACCAAGGTATTAGCAATTCTAATACAGTATAATAGAAAATAATGTCAGATGTCTTTTAAGAATGGAAGTCTGTCATTTGTGTTTTTGTGTAACTACTTTACTTGTGTACTCACTTGCTTGTTAGCTCACGTTCAGTATAGCAACTGTTCTAACTCGGTTGATGTGTTTATTGACATTTTTATGCAAGTTACTTGTGAAAGACTTTTCGCTGCTTATTTGTAGCAAGCTATAATTGCTGTTTATATGTGCCTCGTTGACCTAAAAGTATATAAACAGATTCATATTCACTCGTTGAGTCTCTTTTTTATCTGGCTGATCTTTTTGTTTGAAATACTGACTATATCGAGTGCATTTATGTAACATTTGCATGCAGTCCTTTTTTAATATCATTCATAGTTACATTGCAGTAGCATATAAAGACTGTGTGACTGTAATAATGATAATTTCGGTCAACAGCATAGCTGATCATTCTAAGGTCATTTATTGTCATAAGAAAACAGCAACTATGAATTTCCGTTTTATAAATATGCGCTCTCTAACTTTTAGTATATGGGTGAGACACTTTATTCAAGCATTATGTTCAATTCTCGCATCTCATTTTGAAGCTTTCAGAGCAGCAAGCAGTCATTAAGTGCCACTTTCGGGATCTCTCACTTCACAGATGGCAATCATTACTTTTAGATTAGAGAAGTCTAATAAAGAGTCAAGTTTCATTTGTAGTGTTGTTTCAGTTTGCAAAAAATGTGTACATCTGTAAAGATATAGACTAGATTAAGCAATCAAGCTTTCCAAATGTTTTCTTTTTTGTATTAAATTAAAATGGGACAACGCAGCAGTTAAAGAGTGTCAGCTCCCAGCCCTGGAGACTCGTGAGTTATTTCAGTAAGGCTCATGAAAACACTGGAATAACTAAAGCAGGAATACAGGTACCTCTTTGGGACTGTCTGTCTTTGACACTGCTAGTTAATTCAGCAATCTGTGTCATCGCGACCGCCTTCAAATTAACTGGAGGCTGTACAATTTGAAGTTCCAGCTCTTGAGACCTGGGTTGAATATTTCAATACTTCACATGATTAATCACTTGAATGTCTGTTTCACCCATGACACTACTCGTAAGAAGTATTCTTGCTTTCCGTGTAAGTTGTTGGCCTTGCTTTTTCAGATGGGCTCAGCGATTTTGATCAGATTTAGTCCTCAGATTCTAAAGGCTGTCCATAGATGTTCAGAAGAAAACAATCTGGCCTGATCTACTGAGTTCTCCTCTAGGCAGTGCTTGTGTTTTCTTTGGTGAAGGAAGTCAGGGGCTGTATTTGTTCAGCTCCACTTTACTTCCACCAAACTCAATCATTTCTCAAACTCGTACATACGGGACGGTATTTAAAGTGGGACTGATGGAAATGGTGTTTCAATTTTTCATATGGTAATGTGCATTTTTGACACTGTCAGAATTGCTGCTTTTCCCATATACGAGAACTGAAAGCATAACATGCTGCTTAAAGCCCTAGTTATAAAACAGCACTTTTTATTGTACTTTTAAATAGGGGTGTCATCTCTAATAATATCTTCATTGTTGGGTTTAACAAAAGAGGATTTTTTTTCTCTCTTAACCTGATTAGTCCTTGATTTAGCTATGCATCATGACCATGGTTTTGTCTTCCATTGCAGGAGATGCACTTCCATCCGAAGGCTCTGAAGGACGTAAGGGGTCAGGTGGGAGCGCCCATGCCAGGGAAGGTGGTGGAGGTGAAGGTAAAGCAGGGCCAGAAGGTAGAGAAAGGCCAGCCTCTCTGTGTGTTAAGCGCAATGAAGATGGAGACGGTGGTGAACTCGCCTCTTACGGGAACCGTGGCCAAGGTCTACGTCAAGGCGGACAGCAGTCTAGAGGGAGACGATCTGATTCTGGAGATTACTGAGTCACGCTTATGAATAGGGTAGAGAATAGGCACAGGGATTACACAACACTTAGAGAGACCACCAGTACAGCTGACACCGGACCCTTCTTAGACAAGATAAACGGATTAAGATAAGTGAGCAGTTAGCCTCCCTAATTGGCATTTAATTGAAACCCATTCATCCCGAAGAAGCTCTAAATGTACGAATTCCAGCGAGGTGCAATATCCCAACAATTAACGTTTTATTCAGCTGTACGTTTTCATTTGGAATTGAAATATGAGAACGATCTAGTCCTAGGAATTAAATTCTCACTTCCATCAGTAATGGAGCCATTAACCCACACCTTCGTCTCGCATGTTTGGCACGGGAGGAAAAGTGGCAGTTATATTATCCACAAAAACTCTTCAATTTGGGAAAAGTGCTAAATGAATTGAACCCATCATAAGTTGAATAATGAAAAAAATGGAATTATCTTGAATTCTTCACCGTATGCATATTCAGACCTTTTAAAAGTTTGCTACACTGGCACTTTAGTGCAGCATAAAACTCTAATACATAATGAGGTAATACCAAATCTTTCAGAACATGCGGAACACATTAAAGTCTGGAATGAAAGTAATGATAATGTGCTACCATACCTCTGCAAACTCAAATGCATCAAGAAATGATGAGTGTGTTATGTAATTCAGTAGTATTCCAGTGCAAATGATTGTTTCAGTGTAACACTGCATTGTATGTGAATGCTTTTCTGAAACATGCATTATTCTCATTTGAAGGGCTTTTGTGACTTCCTGATATGTTTGGAGCAATCAGTGGGTAATAAGGAACGCAATGGGAAGGGTAGGGAAATTAAATTCGTCCCTTCCCACTACCTCCATCGTCCTCTAGTTGCTCTGTAATCAGGTACCAAGGCTTATATCGTGAGCTTGTACTGGCAATGTTAGTGTACGGTCTACTGTTAAACGCGATGTGACAAGACGTCTTCGTTTCCACAGCTGTGCACTGGCTCACCTCATTCGAGCTTTCATCATTCTGCAGTGTTTAGGAGTCGAAACCGTTCAGCTCATTCATCCACAGCTGTACAGCTCCTTTATCTCCCATCAACTTTCATCCCTCTGTCACGTCTGAAAGTCTAAACTACTCTGAAAAGCAGATGTGAGCTCTGTGAAAACAGCATAGAAAGCAAATTAAGGCAATACTTCAGCCTCTGTCTAACTAATGTGGTGCATCTGTAGCTTAGAGGAGCGTGGTCAATCTATTTGACACCTTCCTTTTATTGGTAAAAAACATATTATATACAACTCTGGAAAAACTTAGGAGACCGTGAGATTCTCATTTAGGTGCTGCTTAGGTGATTACCTCAACCAAATTGTATTTAGTGAGAAAAATGTAACACACATGAAAGCTGTTATTGAAATATTGATTTATGCAATGTTTTCATTCATGGTTGTCTTATCCACTTATCCTAGCCAGGGTCATGAGAGATTCTAGGTGCAAGGCAGGAACAAACTTAGACAGGCCACCAATCCATTGTAGGGCGCATACATCCATGCACCCATGCACACATTGGACTGGGAAGTTTGGAAACACTAGTTATCGTAACATACGTCTTTGGAATGTGGGAGGAAACCCACATAATCATGGGGAGAACATACAAACTCCACACAGACGGAGCCCAGAGTCAGGGTCGAACCAGGGATCTCTGAGGTGTGACGCGGCAGTGATAACCACTGCACCACGGTACTGCCTTATGAAAAAAAGATTCGATTTTGATTTAACAAAAAAAACAATCTTTGATATTTTGATCCCCTGTCATTTACAGCAAATTAAATACCCTCATAATTGCTGCAATATTTATTATGTGAAATTTGTCCATAATTTATAGAGTAGAATAAAACAATGTTGTTTTACGTTACTTAAACACGTACTGTGCACTCTCATTTTTTCCCAGAACTGTATATAAAAAGCTTCAATACATCCATAACTATAAATACACACATTCAGCTGTTTGACTGAGTCAGTACCAGTTTCTTCTAACACAATGCAAAATAACAACACAATACCTGTTACTGACTCACAGTTATCAGCTGATCTGCTAAATTTGCCAACAGCTTCTTATGTTTTCTCATGAGTAAATATTAAATATTCCAATGGTGTTCATTTGTCTTACTATAATTAAACATCTATTCAAAATCCATTGTAAAATACTTTAAATCATTTTATTGCATTGATTTAATAAGTCTATGGCTAGAACCGTGAGATTAGGATGAGGTAAAACATTGTCTCCCCAGTATGTACCAGTATAAATGTACAAACAAAGTGTTTGTCAGTTCTTTCCATGTTGATCACACCTGCAATACAAATGTGGTCATTAGAGATGAGTTTACAAAACTCTATTTTTGCTAATAAGCAGTCGTAATTGAAACTTTCATCTATATATATATACATACATATGTATGTATGTATATATATATATGATACTAACTGGGTGCTCTTCTGCTGCCCAGTTGTGAAACCCCACAGATCCAGGCATCGTCAATTAACCTTACAGCATAAATTGTATTCACAGCATTAAATTTGGCATTAAATCTATGGTGTATTTGGTTGCGTTTCATGTCAGGATCGAACAAGTCCGTTGAGGTCTTGTAAAAGCAAAGTGGTGATGATGAAATGTACTTTTAAGTGTGTAACAGCTGTTAAGGCTGATAGTGTAGAAATAACCCACTTGTACAAACACTCATATATTGAGGAGTTGCGGAAGTGCCTTTGGATGCACTCCAGCCTTCGCTCAATTTTTCGCTATGGCTTATTGAGAGCTGAGCCGAGAGTGAGAGCGCGGAAAAGATCTTACTTGTAAAGACATATAATAGATTTTCATTAAATTACACGGTCCAACTGTAGCTCTGTTCAAAATCTAGCTTATTTGTCTGTGTCTGAGATTTCTTTGCCACGGTTTGGCCCAATTCAGGGCCAAACAACATTATCTGCAATGCCCATCATTTTATTCCAAAATTGCGAAGATACAACATCTACATCAAGGTATACCATCAGGTACATCTCTTACTGGTAGACCATTCATAATGTGTTTTAATCCAAAGTATGTTTTAACTCCTACCAGCAATTGCTGTATTATTTGTATTAATAATTGAGGTCTGAAAACACTGCATCTTTGTTATTTCAATCAAATTAATACACTTATAATTGCTGCAATTGATTTTTTAGGTGGAATTTGTCCATAATTTATTGAGTATAATAAAACAATGTTGTTTTACGTTACTTAAACACGTACTGTGCGCTCTCATTTTTTCCCAGAGCTGTATATAAAAAGCTTCAATACGTCCATAACTATAAATACACACATTCAGCTGTTTGACTGCGTCAGTATCAGTTTCTTCTAACACAATGCAATATAACAACACAATATCTGTTACTGACTCACTGAGTCATCAGCTGATCTGCTAAATTTGCCAACAGCTTCTTATGTTTTCTCATGAGTAAATATAAAAATCCAAATTGTGTTAATTTCTCCTACTGTACATCTAAACAAAATCCATTGTAGAATACTTTCCTGAAATGTCTGTGAAAGTACAATCACCTATTATTTTATTATGTACATCTCACTGAAAACAGTGTCCATTTGATCAGTTCCACTTGTCATATAGGATCACTATGTACTTTAACAATTACAGAATGTAGTCCATATGTTTCTCTACATACCTTTAGTCCCATTTACTCTGTTCTGTAATGCTAGCCTGAGTAAATGGGACTAAAGTTATGTAGAGAAACATATGAACTACATTCTGTAATTGTTAAAGTACATAGTGATCCTATATGATAAGTGACCACCAGACATCAGGTTCTATCTGGGTGTGTGGCACTGGTATGATTGGATCGGATTCGGCTTTCTTTTTTTTTCTTTATTCTATGCATTTTTTCCTTGTTCTTGAGCTCTCTTAAACATTTTAAAACTTAGAGCATGTTACATGTTGCCACTCTTCGGTTATATCCAAGAATTTAAAATTCCCCGTAGCTGAAGGAATACCACATACGGTGCTCCAGCTGAAGCCATGCTACCCTCGTTTGCTTAAATTTGACGTTTCTCTTCGATTTCCGAAATCACCAAAATAAAAGTACGGAAAAATGGCAACATTTACAAACAAAGAAAGTATTTTTTTAAATAACTTTGGCGCACAGTGCCTGGATAACGGACTGACTCTTAATGTTGAGTCTTTTTGGACGAGTCCGAGTTGAGATTCATTAGGGACGAGTTTCAAGTCAAGTCTGAAGTCTTTTGTAGGCGACATAAGTGCGACTTCGACTTGAGTCGCTCACTCGAGTGTCCATCTCTGTCTTATACTGACCCACAAGCACATACAGATGTCTTCATTGCTACCTGGGGTACCACACACACACACACAATCAGAGCATTAGACTTCAAGAAGACACCACGTTTTAATTCTGACATAAATTTTTTTTTTGTAAAAGCAGTTTCTAAAGCTTCTTATTACATTTACACAGCCACTACTTCATTGTAATGTTGTTACATATATTGTGTGTTATAGACGTCTAATCAGAATTCAGTGTGCAGAGTTTTAAATCATAAAGGCGTATTCTGTGGGGAATAGTTGTGTTAAACAATTCTAAACAATTGACTAATGTGCTGCTAAAACATTTGCATGGGTAATGAGATTTCTAGCAAAGTTTAAATAAGTATGAATCTTGCCGTATATTATATGTTTTGAAACGGAGCGTTTGCTCATTAAAACGTGCAATTAAAATATGAAGTTCATAAATCTTTCTTTATTCATTATTACAAATTCACTTAAAAAAAAGTAACTTTATCTGGAAATGTGTTTGCGTGCCCTTTGTGCATGGATTGTTAGACTGGTATTGGCATGTGCCTGGCAACAAGGTTATATTGATTTGTGACATAGCTAATGAATAAGTGACCTAGTTAGACTGTCACATGACTCTGGGTCTATGAATAGAGTACAGTCTTAAAGGTTCCACCAATGACATCTTGATCTACTGTAGACCCCTAAACCAGAGAAACAGCAAGAAAGAACCAGACAGAAAATCATGGCAGAACAAATAACAAAACCATTTCAAAACCTATCAAGTCATTCAAGCACCAATCAGAAGCCATTGTAAATTGAACAATAAAACCATGTTAAAAAACAATTAAAAAACATTCTGGCACTGATCATAAGGTCATTCTGCAATGAATCAGACTACAATAATTAAATAAATCTGAAAAACATTATAGACACAATGAAAAAATCAGTATAGCAGTATAGAAAGGGATCAGAAAGCTAATATACTTCCAGTAATTAAATGCAAATACTGTAGTTATAGGTGAGGGTTTTATTTTATTCACCCATTCTGCATAATGCAGGTGATCTTAAACGTCGGCACATTAGTTTTATTTCATTCTTAACATCAATATTTCCAGCTTTTTAGCAGATACCAATCCAAACTGATTCACAGTACAGCTTGGTGTTTAACAGTTAAGTGGCCCTACAGGGGCAGACTGTCCAAGTCAGAATCTGAACTCATAACCTTCAGATTAATAAGCCGTATCCAGGCTTTTTCTAGTAACTATATCTACAGGGGTTAGACAATGAAACTGAAACACCTGCCATTTTAGTGTGGGAGGTTTGTGATGTATCAAGAGCCACGGTA
>JAVSBV010156008.1:0-14902 GCA_033117975.1 Parotocinclus spilosoma
TGTAACATAGGGCATGTTCGTTTAATCAGACCAGCCGGTTATTAGGACCAAAACGATCGTGTCCCGATGTGGTCCGATTAACCGGAATCGACTGTATTGTGTTTGTTCACCAGGCATCGTCTCCAATGCTTGATACTGATAGTTAACAACATCTAGTTTTTCCCCACTTATCCTGGTCAAGGTCATGGGATGGGGTCTAGAGCCCAACTCTGAATTCACTGGGTACATGCTCTGATAAACTCAGGACAGGGTGCAAATCCATTGCTGTGTTGATATTTACCAGTGTTTTATCTGCTTTTAGTTTGAACTTCTTACGGTGAATATGATTAAGACAAAAGTGTTTATTACAATTCTTGTTTTTAAATGTTCTTTCAGAATTTCTTCCCGTCATCACACACTCTCTTGACCCAGCCCTGTGCTCCTAGTAGGGGTGTAACAATACACTGCTCAAATTACAATTTTCTTCTCACAATTATTGATTTTACATTCGGTAAACATTCCCTTTTTTAATTCTGTATTTTAATAAGACTATACAATGCAAAACAATGCACAGTTCGCATAAGCATTTAAACCTATAAGCGAGTTTAAAATGAAAAGAAACAGCTTGACCCATTTTTTTTTATTGTAAACCAAATTATCTATTATAGCGCCACTGAATGGAAACAATTCAAAATATTTTTTTTACATTTCTTGTATTTTTAAAAATTTACAAAAACAATCTGTAGTCCCCCGCTATTAAAGGAATTTTCGAGTCTTGTTGTGAACAGGACGTGCGTCTCTGAATTATGCCCTCTTGTGTTCAAGAAATGCAATTGCATTAGATGGCTTATAAAAAAAAACATTCATCAACTCGACGATGCACATCGTCCTGTTTTTGTTGATTTTATATATTTTTAACCATGTAGTTCACTATGTATCTATTTTTTTTTCTTTATTTTTAATTCTTACGTTCAAATGATTAGTCATCTTTAAATGTAATATGACACTAAACAGGCTGCTGGATGATGGCATAATAATACTTATTATTTCCCTTAAGGAAGACAATAATCTATTCTCTTGAGTTTCTCCCATGGTTCATAGTTGCAACATGATTCAATGGCAGGTGTTCGTCTTATCTCAGTTTCCTTCTAGGCAGTCGCCACAAGTATATGTGTATATGTGTGTGTGTGTATATATATGTGTGTGTGTGTGTGTGTATATATATGTGTGTGTGTGTGTATATATGTGTGTGTGTGTATATGTGTGTGTGTGTGTGTGTATATGTGTGTGTGTGTGTGTGTATATATATGTGCGTGTGTATATATATATATGTGTGTGTGTATATATGTGTGTGTGTGAAAGGAAGAGCCATTTAGCATCAGATGTTGGGTGGTTTGGGTGGATTTGATTCATCCAACAAAGCCAGTCGGATTCACCGAAGACACTGATCCCAATTGTGACACCCTTGGGTGGTGTTCCTCATACTTACAGTACTGCGCCAACTTCCTAGGCCACCATAAGATTTGATATGCCATTGTTTGAACCATATTTAATGAATTCTCAGTTTCCTTATTAGAATACAACCAGAAAATACAGGACATTTGTATGCAGTATTGAAAAACGAAAAAAACAAAACCCTTTCTTCTATATACTACAGTGGCAGGTATTTAGTACAACCTCCCTTTACACTGCATCTGGCGGCTTCATAGGAATACCAAGTTGATGCTTCTACATTCTGAAGAACCTTGTTCAGGAAGAGTCTTTTTGGAAGGTTAGCAGCCACGAAACCACTCTTTAGTAAAGGGGACAGGGGAAAGGACAGGATATTCTAAGACTCACAAAGATTTGAATAAAAATGAAAGGAAAAGGATTATGGATTGACAAATCCAAGTGAGATTTTGGGTCCAGTCATCGACAGTATATGATCATTGTACTGTTGCTAAAATACCAAATCTAAAGTACTGTATGAACACACAGATAAACGTGGGACTGTGATTTTCTGGCACTCTGCTTTTCCAGGTAGCTGATCCACACCTGTGCTTTCTGTGCGTGTTTAAACGCTTGCTGATTAGACGTGTTGCGTGGGAGGATGAGCAAGTGTGTAAGAGCTGAACAGGATGTGCTTATGTCAATGGGTAGCTGGATAAGTCAGAAAGCCGACTGCGTCTCGGTCTCTGGGTTTCGAGGTTTCCCTCTGAAAGCGGATGCTCTTGCTGCTGTCTAATCGGCTGCCGCTGATGGTTGCGTTCAGACCAACTGAACAGCTCAGCGGAGTTTTTTCTGAGCAGGCAGCTCTCATTTCCCCTCAGCGATGGCAAAGAGGGTTCAGAAAGATGCCACAACCCGGTAGCGCAACTCAGCGGTCTACAAGCTCCACTTCTCATCAGGGATGTGCATAGTTAATTTAATAAGAAGCTCAGTGGGTGTGAAGCTCTGCTGTAGGGCATTTATGCTATGTGACTGTAATTCACATAGCACATTAGTGATGATCTGTTTGTTCGTTTGGGTTATGTAATGCTGTCGGAAAACGTGACCATTTCAGAAGGACACACAAGATTACATCCATATACAAGGTAACCATATAGGTACAGGGGTTGGACAATGAAACTAAAACACCTGTCATTTTAGTGTGGGAGGTTTCATGGCTAAGTTGGACCAGCTTGGTGGAAAATCTTTATTAATTGCACATTGCACCAGTAATAGGTTAAGGTTAAGGTTCAATTAGCAAGGTAAGAGCACAGTTTTGCTTAAATTTTGCAATGCACACAACATTATGGGTGACATACTGGCGTTCAAAAGAGGACGAGTTGTTGGTGCACGTCTTGCTGGCGCATCTGTGACCAAGACAGCAAGTCTTTGTGATGTATCAAGAGTCACGGTATCCAGGGTAACGTCAGCATACCACCAAGAACAACGAACCACATTCAACAGGATTAACTGTGGATGCAAGAGGAAGCTGTCTGAAAGGTATGTTTGGACCCAAATCACGGCAGAATTAAATGTGCACCTCAACTCTCCTGTTTCCACCAGAACTCCACAGGGTCAATATACACGGCCGGGCTGCTACAGCAAAACATATTTCTAAAACCAGGTGTTTCAGTTTCATTGTATAACCACTGTATATATACTGTATATACTGTAGTGGCTTATCAGTACCAAGTTGACTCTTCTACAGTCCATAAAAGCCACTTTTTCGGAAAGGGGAACAGGGTGACAAGGCAAAGTTATTCAAAAGCTCACAAAGATAGTAAAACCAGCAGAAAAATAATTATGGAGTGATGAATCTTAGTTCAATATATTTGTGTAAAATTGTCAGCAATATATTACATCATGCCATTATACCATTGCTTAAACAACACATCTATTGGTGGCCTAAGACATTTGCACTGTACTGTAGATGGTTAGATGGTTGGCAGGTTGACTGGTTTATACATTTGGTCTTATTTTATTTATGCATTATTTCGTCTTCCCTTCAAATTGTATTTGTAATCCAGTTAAAATCCAAATACTGCTTAAGTAGTCAGGCAGACTTCAAATGAAACTATCTATAAAAAAATGTAGGTTTTGCTCGTATTATTGTATATGCTTTTTATCAGTCTTTAAGAAGAGTGCCAGAAAATCTGGAGATAACTGAAGATAAAATGATGTTACCCTATACAAAACAGGGTACAAAACATTTGCATTCTAACTGCTTCACTAAACTACCTTCAACTACTTCAAAATGTAGTATCTTTAAAACAAAAGAAAAAAAAACTCCATAGTTTGTGGCTTGTGACTGACCAAAAGATTGGTTTAGCAGCTATTTTCCAGTTAGTGTCGGTAAAGCAGGAGTTTTCGGTCTAAAGCTTACATTTCTATCCTCACCTCTGTGCTTTGTTTGTGACTGAGTAAGGACTGAGTTTTCCTGATTTCAACCATCCCTCCCCACCCCTGAGAAAAATTGACAGAAATAAGCAAACATATCAACATACATATTTACAACATACACACCTCCCTGTATCCCCATTCCTATTTAAAACCAGGGGAACTTCGTAGTGGAGCCACTGCTCCTGTTCATGTGGTTTGGGATTCTCACAATGATACCCTCTGTCCCAGGACAGACCCAGGATCTACTGGAGGGATTATATCTTACAATTGATTTCTGAACTTCTGCTGAACCCCCCAGGAGGAGCTTGATTCTGTGGTTGGAGATACAGATATCAGAGCTAACCTTCTCAGTCTGTTACTACTAAAAGTCTGAGACGGAGTACATTACCAAAATCTTATAAAATCATCTTTTTAAAAGAGATTATTACAAATGCAAACTCTACAAGTATATATAAATACAGATTAAATCATACTTGATTAACCTGAACCACAAATAGTTCATGGGTTTTCTGTTTGATTTTTTATTGTATTTTTAATTATTTGTAATACAATGTTTAATTATTATAGACTGTGTTAATAATATTACAATAATGTACTGAGATTTTGCACTTTTGAAAGTATGTAAATAAACATTTCTTATTATTGTTACCATTATTATTACATGTGTTTTAATTAATGTGTTTCTATTTTTAATTCAGATCGTATTTTGTCATTGCAGTAGTTTTTGGGTCTATTTAAGATCATTTGCTTTCTTGTTAATAACTAAGCAGTTCTATAAGCGCAGCTGCTAAATGCTCTAAATGTGACAGTACTGATCTAACCTGCTTCCTGTCATGAATAGCCACTGATGCTGATGTAATGTTAAATCATGGCCTCTGTACTGTATCAGGATGGGACATGGAATTCTGTGGACCCTTTTCATGGACAGCTGTCCATTCCAGGTTATGGTTTTCGATTTAGTTGAACTTATTCCGATTTTTAGCGAATTGTTCATTCGTTCATTATCTTCCGCTTAATCCACACGGGGTCACAGGCGAGGGGCAGGAACAACCCCAGATGGGATACCTATCCATTGTATGGCAAACACACACATTCATGCACTAAGGGCCACTTTAGAAAGACATCTTTGAACTGTGGGAGGAAACCGGAGCACCCGGAGTAAACCTACACAGACACGGGGAGGACATACAGACTCCAGACAGAAATGACTCAGGTCGTTTCACCCTGAGATTAAACCTGGGACCTTCTTGCTGTGAGGCAGCGGTGATACCCCACCGAGCCACCGTGCTGCCCTCTAGCAAAATACAAAAAAAAATAAAATGAGTACTAGTGGTGTAAAGTTTGTTTGTTTCTGTCTTTGTGTGTTCAATAATCCAGGTTAGAAAATTGAGAAGTTGAGTCTGAGCATCTGGACATAAGGTTTTGTGGGAAACACGTTTGGTCAATGATCTACGTGATTTCTTCAGTCTCAGCTATTGGAATCTTTGCAATCTTATATACAGCATAATGACCGATGCCAGCACAATTGCATAACAGTGGGGTTAGGTGATCATGCTCATCATCATGGCGTAAAAACACAGATGTAAAAAAAAAAAAAAACAGATGATAGAAATTGTTCCTCACTTTTGTGAGATACTGTATGTAAAACACAGAAGTGAAGGGTGCCAGGGTAAAGATGGGCAAAGGTTTAAATAAGATAATGTGACAGGTGATGGCTGCTACCTCAAAACTCGTGCCCTGAACAAATTGCTCAAATATTATACTGCTAGAGTACAGTTTTGTGCCTGTGCAAGAGTGTGATTTTCTCAAATCCCCTAAAAAGTCCTTTGGTAGTTCATTCTCCAAAGCAGAGCTTCGGTTGGTGGGGGTGCGCCCCCTGGAGGGACACGGAGATATTGCATGGGTGACCCAGCAAGGCGAGCGAGTGAGAATGAAATATTTAAGATACATAAATAATGTCCACTGTAATCACATAATGATTCCACTGTAAATGTGATTTGTTATATTATATTGTTTTGTGCACTACAAGTTGCAGTTTTATAATTCGTTTAATAATTATTTCTCAGCCTCTTACTGAAAATATGTGCACTTTGTATGCAGTTTTAAATACAGAAATAAAATAAATTAAAGCATCTTCTACAGGCTACAATGTCTCTGTCGAACTCATTACAATTGAGCAATAGATGCCAGGGCAGCACGGTGGCTCGGTGGGTAGCACCGCTTCCTCACAGCAAGAAGGTCCCGGGGTTCAATCCCAGAGTGGAGCGGTCTAGGTCCTTTCTGTGTGGAGTCTGGATATCCTCCCCGTGTCTGTTTGGGTTTACTCTGGCTACTCTAGTTTCCTCCCACAGTCCAAAGACATTCATGATAGGTTAATTAATTACTCTAAATTTGCATTGTCGTGTGTGTATATATGACTCGTCTTGAGATTAACTTGTGTAAGAACATAACCTTGTGTGTGACACTAAGATGGCCGCTGATGCTGATAGTGCCATGTTATGTTGACCCTATTTTATTAGGGGTTGTATAGTCACAAACTGGGGATGTATTTATAACGATTTTTAGTGTTAAATCTAGCTCCTGGGAACAAAGTTCTATGAAAGACTGTACTGTAGAATTGTGGCTCGTTCCTTCTCAAAGTTAGAAGTAGGTCCCAGTAAAGATGATAGTTATTTGTAAGGCACCTTAACTCCTAAAAGAGCTCCTAAGGTGAAAGCTACTTTATGTTCAGGAAGGAGGACTTTAAAAGGCTTAGGAGTTCTCTTAAGCAGAGATGGAAACAGAGGCAGAAGAAACATCCTCCAAACATTAAGTAACAGTGAGTTATTTAAACTCTATCCATAAAAAAGACCAAAAATGTGCAAAAAATAGTCCATGTCTGTTATTTCAAAGGCTTATAAAATGAATTAAGAATGGGCTTGTGTGTGTGTGTGTGTATGTGTGTGAGAGAGTGACGATGGCAACAATCAATCACAGCTAGCAAACAGCTCAACTCTGCCTTCTCACTGATAAACACTCTGTGTTCTCCTTGCTCAGAATTACTCACTTTATTAGTTCAGAGTTCTCACAGAGGGCATGTGTTGGTTACCCTAGTGGTTAAGGTACTGGACTCTGGACCTGATGGTCCTGGGTTTAAATCCCACCTCTGCCAAGCTGTTAGCGCTGCCACTTAACCCTCAGTTGCTTGAATTGTAAGACTGTATCAGTTGTAAGTTGCTCTGGATATGAAGATCCATGCTTAAAATAAAATGTAAGCGTTCCAGGGCAAACGTTGAGAACTGAGAACTTAAATTTGCTGCCAGTTGTATTTATGATTTGTGAGCTAAGTCAGATGGTCTCTAATCTTTAAAGTTAACTTTAGCATTAAACTCTGGTGGACAATTTAAATGGACAACGCAGCAAGTCTTGTGTCAATACAAAATAAATGTATCTTATCTATATGCCCTATATATCCTACATACACATATATAAATATATATTCCTGAAAACATTACTAAGAAGGTT
The DNA here is from genome assembly GCA_033117975.1 of Parotocinclus spilosoma. NCBI lineage: Eukaryota > Metazoa > Chordata > Actinopteri > Siluriformes > Loricariidae > Parotocinclus > Parotocinclus spilosoma. Next base: position 7,351 of record JAVSBV010156008.1, read on the forward strand.
TTTGTAAAAGGAAGTCCAACCCAGAGTGTGGCAAACAATGTTAACTGTTGCTTACTAACTTTATTGAGCTGTTGGATTTGGCTAAAAGTAAGAAGCACCAACAAGAGATGCCAACTGATAGAATAGAAAACACATTTATAAAACTTCAAGAATGTTAGATGATCCCATAGAGTTATATAAAATAATTGGTGAAAGTATACACAAAATGGGAAGGAAATAAAAGGAAAACATCTGTTAAGTTCTGTTAAATGCACAAACAGGAGGCTGAAAAAAATGGGATTTACATCTGGAAATCAAAACCAAACTAACAACAAAAACACAACATAAACTCCTAAACAGAAGAAACCTCTGATAATTCATCACCCTGATAACCATATTTTCCTGAATTGGAACTTGACTTTGAGATGGAATGATGGGAATGCACGATCCGAATCATTTACAAAATTACAATATGGAACTAAAAACCCTGTGACTTGTCTTTAGATGTGAGAAGGTGTTAGACTTTTGTCTTTTAAGAGTATTTTCGTAACATTGTTTTCTGCAGCGCCCCCTGTTGAAGATAAGAATAATTCATACAAAATTGAAATTTCTTATTAAACAAAGCAAAATAAAGTGAAACATCATCTTTACTGTAGAATTATTACAGGTGATAAGCATTATGTTTATCAGATAGCCTTCTATATGCTCAATCATTCCTCATTCTGAATCACACTGAAGTTAATGATGTGTTAATAATCTGCGCCTTGAGCCACATCACTGGCAGACAATAATATTTTTTATTTAGTAAGTAGATCTTCCTAACACCTTTAAATCTTTAACATTTTATTTCCCTAAATAACTGAGTTTGGGTTCATTAATCAGACACTCTCAGGTTTTCCCATGTTCCTCTGATAGTGAATTCTATTTCTGTGATGAATATAAGAGGTTTATCAAAAATAAAAAGCAACTGTCATATATAATAACGCTTTGCATAGGTATTTTTATTCAATAGTGTGGTAAGGAGTTTAAAATAAGAATTAATCTAAAAATTATTCAGCTTTATTTAACTTAAAGTGGGTTGAACAGTGTTTAAATGACTATAGATTACATTGCTGAATATTGGTACATCTAGTTCTGAGCGATGTTTTAGCATTTATAAAAATGATATTTTGTAATATTTGTTATTGTTTTGCTGTACTAAAGATAGTTAGGCAAGACTTTTTTAATTGTTTGTTCCTCGGATGTTTCTACTTAAGAATCTACTGAGGAGAGAGGAAAAAAAATAAAAATAAATATTTATTTTTCAGCACTTTTCAATTTCTCGAAGACTATGTGGAATCAATACAAGGAAGGAGAAAGACTCTAAAAAAAACCCAAAAACTTTATTTAACCAACATTAAATTAAAGTGAATCTGAAAAAAAAAAATAATGGACAGAAGAAAGCCGTTGGCTTTCCACCGGAGGGCGGAAAAAGCTAAAAAATAATTTATTTATTTATTTTTATTTCAAACATTGGTGCTGCGGCGGATGAGAAAAATACCAAAAAAAATATATATATATATATATTTTGTATTCTTCAAATATGATCGTCGGCGGATCCGCGAAACAAGCAATAAAAAGTCTGTCCTAAGTACAAAGCATTACACATGTTCCCCAGTTATATATCTGTATACAATCCACCTGATTAAAGGCGTTTATATAATACATTTCATCTGCATGCAAATATATAAACAATCAAATAATTTTCTGTCACGTCTTTGCAAGTCGTTTTGCAGAAGAACGAAGAACTTAAGCTACAGTATCTCAGTGGATTTCCATCACCAGACATCGCGTCCTCAGTTTCCGTTTCTACACCAGACGGCTTTTTTTTAACTCATAAGTTCTCTTATGACTAAATACCCTGTAGATATCGATACATGAACAGAACAATGTTAAATATTATAGATTACGAAAACAAACCTACACAGAAGTCTAGTCTTTAGATGAGACATTCGCTCCCAACCGTCCTTACGTCTTAAAGAACCTGTCATGTGTCTTTCTCTCCAAATGCTGACGTCACAACACGGACCCGGGTTTAGACTCTCGTTTCTTCTCTTCTCTTTAAAGTGAAAAAACACTTCAGTAAATCGGGTTGTAACATCTCAGCCACTATTACTGAATCGTGCGCGCGTGTGTGCGTGCGCGCGCGTGTGTTTAGTGTGTGTGGGTTTTTGGTTTGTGTGTGTATGTGTGTGTGTTCGTGTGTTCGTGTGTGTGTGTGTGTGTGTTCGTTTGGTTTGTGAGGCGCAGAGTTGCGTGCGAAGAGACCGGCTTGTCATTCAGAGGAATTTGAAACGCGAGGAAGCGAAATCGACGCTATAAAACATGAACCATCTTCCTCAATCCGTGCAAACGGATGAAAGCGTTAGAGTTTGGTACAGCTCAGCGTTCCTCATTCACTCCCAATTATTAAACGTTCATTAAAGAGCAATCAACAGGTCATTATCCTAAAGCTACCTTTAAACGGAACGTGTGCTGGAACTGGGAACGTGTGCTGGAACTGGGAACGTGTGCTGGAACTGGGACGTTCTCGGATCCCGGTAAGTGTTGTTTACACGTCCTTTAATTAATTCTGCTTCTAAAATGAAGGGTCACCAAAATAAGATGTTCACCTTTAAAGCTTTGCAAACTTCAGCATGTCCCTTTTCTAGCCCACCTGTTCCCTGCACGGGGTGGAAGATGATCCCACCTGGAGACTGCACATACGCTGGTCGGAAACGTCGGAAGCCCGTACAAAAGCAGTTAAGTATTAGGTTTAGATTCACTGTCTGATGTAGGTCTGATAATAATGATCTCAGTCACTGAAATTACAAGCTCATTTAAACTTGCACAAGAACTGGACTGCATGTTGCATCTGTGATCTAATCTGCTTTCCTTTTTTCTTTCTTTGTGTTACTGCCTGTGTTATCAATTCTGTTCCTAGTAAAGTAACTAAAGCATGCTCAAAAACACACAATGTTGATGCTGTCACGAGCTAATTAGCCAACAGGAACATGCCTAAAGCAGAGCTCTAACCTGTCCTCTCTTTCACACGCCACTTTTAAAATACCTGCTCTAGTAGCTGTACTGGATATACAAAATACAGTCAGTTCCGAATGAGGGCAGCTTTAAACAGTTTTTTTGGTGAATCGTGGGATTTAGACTTGTTTTTTAAAATCAGAAACCAAAAGAGAAAGGAAACAGGGACTCGTTATGTGATTTAAAATATGTAGTAGACACAAGTATTAGTGGTTAAGATCAAATGGATTTGTGTTTAGCTTGTGCAGCTTGTCTAGGATTTAGGGACACATTGGGTGAATCTGCACAAATATCATCATCTGTTAAGTCTTATTTTACATTCCTTTTCCTATTTTAAACATTGTAATTCATACAAAAATAGCAACTTATAACTGAGCAACACAAAATGAAGTGACATCAGATTGACAATTATTACGTGACATGCATCATGTTCTGTAACTTACATTTGGATTGTGTAACATAGCAGGGGGGCAACACGGTGGTCCCGGGTTCAATCCCAGGGTGGAGCGGTCTGGGTCCTTTTTGTGTGGAGTCTGCATGTCCTATCCTTGTCTGTGTGGGTTTACTCCGGGCACTCCAGTTTCCTCCTACAGTCCAAAGATGTGTGTGTTGGGTTTATTGATGTCTCTAAAGTGGCCCTTAGTGTGTGACTGTGTGCATGACTGTGTGTGTGCGCCCTACGATGGATTGGCGTCCCGTCTAGGGTTGTTCTTGTGGATTAAGCGGAAGATAATGGATGAATGAATAAACATAGCAGTGCTTAAAGATACCTTATTGATTTGAGTTTATTTCTAATTTAATAGAACAGAAACCATGAACGTTGTAACTGGTTCCGCTGTTGTATATGAACAATTTAAAATTTACCACCTGATTAATATTAGACAGGCATTTATTCATATTTATTTTGTAATTATTATTTCAGATTATGGACTTATCTCAAGTTATACACTTATTTACATAACATATGAACCACCTGCCTAATTATGTACGGGCGTTTCCTGCCACACAGACTAGGACCCGTCGGAGCATGAAGGTGTCCGGTGATATCTAGAGCCATCTTTTAAGTTTTGTAACTTGCAATGCTGGGATTCCATGGCTTGCTTATTCACATCCCACAGATGCAGTGGGGCAGTATGCATCACCCTGCTGAAGGAGACCAATACTATTAGGGAATACTGTTACCATGAAGGGGTGTACTAGGTCTGCAGTGATGTTTAGGTGCATACGTGTATAAGTAGATTTATCACATTTAGGTTTATTACAGTATCTAAACTGCTGTATTGTTTTTTTGTTCTGTCCAGAAGAAAACCTGCACCTGTAGCTGACAAATCCAACCCATCAAAGCGACACCGTGACCGGCTGAATGCAGAACTTGACCGGCTGGCCAGCCTGCTGCCTTTCTCCCCCGAGATCATCTCCAAACTGGACAAGCTTTCTGTGCTGCGTCTCAGTGTCAGCTATCTTCGCATTAAGAGCTTCTTCCATGGTTAGTTGTCCATGTTTAATATCACATTACCAAATAAATATTAAACAAGTATTGAGATAGATTTTTGGGGATGAAAAGGCTTATTCATTAAGTGTGTACATTGATTTTAGGAAAACCCAAATATGAACCTTTACAGATTTTATAGTTGTGCACAGTAGAACTGATGTTTAGAGATTTATGTTCAGGGTTGCTGCAGTGTTACAAACCCACTGTTTAACAGAGGACAAATGAACACGATAAAAATGTACCTTGGGGGTTTTTGGCTGGCACAGTTGTCTAACAGAGTATCCCACTAGTGGCCACCCCCTGGCATAGTAACAGCGACCCCTGTCATGCCTTGTAATAGACTTGTATTCTGTTCAGCCTCCAGACAGCCTCAACTCTTCTAGGATGATTATTCACAGGATTTGTTTTAAAACTGCCAGTGCTCCCCAAGTTACAGTGGAGATCTGTTCTGTCAAGTTCAATTTATCATAATAATATCATAATCATAACATATCATTGCACAGCCTACCTTAAATATATTTAAAACATAACCACTACAGCTCGGCAAAGTCATTAACAATAATCATATTTTATAATAATGTATTTAATATCTCATGTAATTTATTAAGTAATGTATTGAAAGTGAAAAACAAAACAATTGCACAGGTGTTTAATTTTGCTGGCTACAAGATAACGTGATCTTTCATCCAGTTTCATCCAGTCAAGTGTGGCTTTTCCACAAACGCTGTCTTTTAATGAACTCTTATAGTAATAACCTAAATACACAAAAAAAGATAGTTAATGCACAGAAGCACAAACTGAATATGCAAAATGAAATGCTTATTTCACAAACATGGGAGCATGGAATTGTCCAAAATGTCTTGAAGCATTCAGAGTTCCTTTCACTGGGGCCAAGCCCAGCTCCTGAAAAACACCCCCACACCATAATCCCCCCTCCACCAAACTTTACACTTGGCAAAATGCAGTCAGACAAGTATCGTTCTCCTGGCAACCACCAAACCTCCATCAGATTTCCAGATGGAGAAGCACGATTCGTCACTCCAGAGAACGTGCCTCCACTGCTCTAGAGTCCAGTGGTGGCGTGTTTTACACCACTGCATCCCACGCTTTGCATTGCACTAGGTGATGTATGGCTCGACCATGGAAACCCATTCCATGAAGCTCTCTGCACAATGTTCTTAAGCTAATCTAAAGGCCACATGAAGTTTGGAGGTCTGTAGTGATCGACTCTGCAGAAAGTTGGCGAACTTTTCGCACTATGAGCTTCAGAATCCACTGACCGTCAGTTTACGTGACCCATCACTTCGTGGCTGAGTTTCTGTCGTTCCCAAACACTTCCATTTTCTTATAATACAGCTGACAGGTGACTGTGGAATATTTAGGAGCGAGGAAATTTCACGACTGGATTTGTTGCACCGGTGCCATACGCTGGAATTCACTGAGCTCCTGAGAGCGACCCATTCTTTCACAAATAATTCTAAAAACAGTCTGCATGCATAGGTGGTGAATTTTATACACCTGTGGCCATGGAAGCGATTGGATCACCTGATTCAGATCAATTGGATGGGTGAGCAAATACTTTTGGCAACATGGTGTAGTTTGTGGACAGTAGTTTGTGTCTTTGGGATAGCTAAGCAAAGGAAGAACATTATACTAGAAAAGAATGGCCCCGTGGAGAGAAATGTAATCCTTTGAATGAGTTAATCCTCAGATAGTGTTGCTCGCCCCATTGCAAATAAAATTGGAACTCATGAAACAGTTTGTTTGGGCCTTGGCTCAAGATGATTACCAAGTTTCCTGCTCTTCACATGAGAAGCTGGCAAATTTGATGGTCCAACCACAAAATTGTTTTACATATTTTTTGACTTCATATTTGCAATCAGATCCTTTTATTCAGGTAAAATCAGCAAAAATAATATCAGCAGAAAATCTTAACTGTAGACCAGTGTTATACCGCCATGTGACTTCCTACATCACAAGCTGCCAACTTCCTGGAAGAGCACTTTGTATACTGCATAGTACTATGTCAATGTGTGTTTATGTGTATAATCAGATAGTTAAATGGAGAGTATCTGTACTCTCGTTTTGGTGTTTGTCTGTAGGATCATTTAATCAAAATTGCATTAGTAGTGGTGTTAGCCAGGTGTTCAAGTTGATTGCATTCGCCTGGCGCCCCCCAACCCACATATGTTTATCAGACTAAGAGATAATTAGTGTATATTCACATAGAACATGGTTCCCCTTCACCAGAGTCCAGTGGTAGCCTGCTTTAAACCACACCTTCTAAAGGATCTTTGGTTTGTGTGTTGCTGCTTGTCGCATGGAATCCCATTTCAAGGCGCTTCTGGCACACTGGTTATTGTTGCAGAGATTTGGAACTTAGTAGTTGGTAGTGGTCAAACGATTTTTTTTTAAATGGCTGATACCAATATTTAGAGAGCAGTGTGAGCGATGGTGGATATATAATGCCGATATCATGTTTTATTGCAAATGATAAAACTAATAATAATAATAAATGGTACACAAACTTGCTGGACAGTTATTTAAGCTATACATTTACTGTATGTTTACACTATTTTTTAATAACTAAAAATAATTAAATAGTTTTATTGCATTTAAAAACAACATGTATTACCTAATAACAGCATTTTATGTAAATACTTGCAACAAATACGCAGTGTTAAGAGTGGTCTTTTTTGTTTTACCATATCTAGTATCCAGAAAAGTTTCCATACTGAATGTTCTCTCAGCATCTCTGTGTTTTTACTCACTCAGCGTTTCACTGCATTTGTAAAATAACGGCCTTGTGAGCTCAGGTATTGGCCGATGCTCAATAAATCGCTCTACCACTATTCAATAATAGTACAATATTACATACTGCAATATGTATACAGTCGATTCTGGTTAATGGGACCACATTGGGACGCAATCGTTTTGGTTCTAATTACCGGCTGGTCCGATTAAACGAACATGCCCTATGTTACAAGACGGGACGTGCTATGTAACATAATAAATGTTTATTAA
>JAVSBV010156019.1:0-14902 GCA_033117975.1 Parotocinclus spilosoma
TCTTACAATCCAAGCAATTGTGGGTTAAGGGCCTTGCTCAAGGGCCCAACTGTGGCAGCTTGGCAGAGGTGTGATTTTAATCCCGGACCTTCTAGTCTAGAGGCCAATACCTTAACCGCTAGGCTAGCACAGTCCATGGTTCCAACATTGTACCCTATGCTGCCGGTTAGACTCTTGAACCCTAAACTGGATTGAAACGGTAAAATGAGTGAGAGAAAGCCTGTAGAACTAAACACTATATTCGTTATATATATATATAATATACTATATAATGTTTGCATTATTCCTACTAACAATATCATATCTGCTTATTATTAAATCATATTCAATTATGACAGTGCTCAAATGACCAAAAATTCTGATTTGTTAGCCCATCCCCACAGTGAATTAGGTCGAGTCAAATGGCCATGTCTGAAGGATGTAAGGCTGGAAAATGACCACTGTTGACACCAGAAAAGACGGATATGGTATGAGTGCTGTACACAGCCCTCTCTGCATGCTTGATCTCACTGCATAACATTTTGTATGTGGCTAAAAAAAAATTTTTTTTTTACCTACGACTCCTCTTGCTGAAGTGGTCAGTGATCAATACAGACAGAGCTATTGTCCAAAATTAATATAATATTTGAAATTTTATAACAAAGATTATGTTCATTAATTTATTAGTTAGTGTTTAACACCACAGTAAGTCCTTTTGGATGCATTTACATTTATATTTCCAGCATTTAGTAGACGCCCTTATCCAGTGACTTACAACTAATAAAATCTTACAATCCAAGCAATTGTGGGTTAAGGGCCTTGCTCAAAAGCGCCATGGCAGCTTGGCAGAGGTGGGATTTTAATCCTGGATCTTCTAGTCCAGAGTCCAGTTCCTTAACCGCTAAGCTACCACAGTCCCAGGAGGCAGGCAGCAGTAATGGTTGGTCCATGTCATAATTTTAAGGATGCTTCACTGATTAGGATTGCCTTTTTCCGGTGGTCCAGATTAGTATTTTCATGTCTGCATCTGATAGAAAGTTGAGGAGGGCCTTTATCTATTGTGTCTGGTATTCCAAGCTTCTGTCATTCCTGTCTCTTTGTTCATTCAGTCAGTATGTGCAAGAACACGTAGCAGGAACAGATTCTTCAGTCTTTATAAAAGGACAATTTATATAGACTTCACAAAACACTTGACTGCATAATTCAAGGAAACTGACTGTATAGTTCAGCTAATTAATCACAAATACAAATACAAAATGTGCCTATAAATATGAGCTGACTCTAGGCTGTAGAAGCATTTTATAGAGGCTAATTGGCATTTCTTCAAATACAGAGGGCTTTTTCTGAGATACCGTTTGGGTGTTCCGTTTGAATGCAATCTCGGTTGTCCCCAACAACAGATGCAGCAGACTGCAGGAAGTCTTAGAAATCAGTTTCTCTGGCAAAATGATGAATATTCAAAGAAAGCAAAAAATAGTCCTATTATCGCACAAACCCCACGCTTACAGTTCGCGCATATGTCACTGACGGCCCTGGGTGGCACTCTCAGCGGAGATCCTGTTTTTACAGAAAACACGCATCACAAATCTCTGCTGTTCTTGCTAAGAGAAATGAAGTGCATTTTATGAAACCGTTTAATCATAAGTCGTACCGCGTTGTAGTGTGCAGCCCATGTATATATGGTAGGGTGTGTAAAAAATAAACAACACCGATATACTAATTTGAATAGATTCAGTCAAGGATAAATAAGATTCAGAGTGTGTTACAGAAGGAAATGAGCTAGGAGGCATGCATACAGAGAAGCTCCAATGTAGTCAGGCACTGCAACAAGACGTGGAACTTACTGGGTGGCAGGGTTCCGTTATAGTGTGTTGGAACAAACCCCACGCTGTGTCTGTAAGGACGGCCAGCAGATGAGCGCAACATTTCTCTCTGCTCCAGGCAGTCCCCGTCGTTTGAGTAGCTCTGCAATAAAATGCAATATAATACGAACGAGACAGAAGTCAGAATATATAAGCTAACACGCGTGTGTGTGTGTGTGTGCGCGCGCGCTGTTTAACAACCATCCCAATCACCCTCCGTTCACTTTCAATAAATAATTTCCTACTATAATTAAGGACTTGTTCGTTAATGTTTCGATATAAACAGCAGGTCATCTCAACAGCCAATCATCACTGAGAAGCTACGAGCAGAGGCAGGAGTATACTAACATGCTCGTATTTGTATATTTGCATGCTCGATAGCTCAGGTATGGCTAATGACTCATCTAACAGTTGATATACTTTTTTGTGACAGTTACTCACATTTCAGTGCACAACCTTCTGCTGCGTATTTGTAACAAGCTGAAAAGGATGTTTGTTCCTGTCCTATTGTAAGTAGTGCTGCTTTGTCTGTTCTCCCATTTCTCGTATAGCCTTTCTAACCTAGAACTATATAAACCAGTTCACATTCACTCACTGAATATCTGTTTCATCTGGCTGATCTTGTGTTATACGTAATACTGTCAATGCATTTTTGACTTCAGTTAAGAAAAAGCATCAGGTCCATCATACCATTCTCTTAAGTGTTTTGGTCCCTAGACAGGGTCACAACTGTACATTACTGTTTTCTAATTACTGTGAAATTACAAAAAGATTAGTATGTGTATAACAGTTTAGACCTCCATTTACAATTTCAGCTGTATCACTCAGGCATTTACATATAGTTTGCACAGTTTTCAGTTCCGTAAAATACTAGAGATGCAGCGATCAATTGGCCAACAACCGGTAACAGGCCAGTTTTCACAATCCAATTCTGTTTTAAACACAGTTCCAGGCATTACACTGTGCTTATTTCTTTTTTTTGCAGACCTGACATGCCAATGATTGGGACGTGTTCGACTTCAGTTGTGCTCCAAAGTGCGCACTGTTCATGTTCATGTGTATATATATATATATATATATATATATATAGCAGTACTGGTAAGGGAGCAGTAATATGGTGTTATTTGGGTTACAGCCATGTCTTCATGGTTCTAGTTCTTCAGAGGATAAAAGTGTTGTTCTCAGAATGCATGGCAAAATTAAGCAGCAGAGGAAGAACTCGTATGTGAAACAGGACAAAGCTAAAGCTGACTCGAAGCACAGTGACAAGCCAAGCCAGCAGCTGCTAATTTTCAGAAAAGATCATCAGAAATTACCTGTATGCTGTCATTAATAATTCTTTGAAAGGAAAAAAAAAAATTAATCGGCCAATTGCAACTGATGCTTATTCAGAAAATAAAATTGAAATCCACTGCTCACAAGAATTAGGGGATACTTCAAAATAAAATCATAATGAAATATCTCGTACTTTTTGTAAGCATTCTATATTTGTTACAGTAGCATAATGTAATTATGTCATTATGGTAATATCTGTTACCGTGCATTTGAGTCAGCGACCTGCTTCACTAAATATAATGCCAGACTTTTTTTATTGCTTGTTTCGCGGATCCGCCGACGATCATATTTGATTAATACAAAAAAATCTATAACTTTGTATTTCTCAGATCCGCCGCAGCAGCAATGGGTGAAATTCAAAAAGACATTTTTTTTTTTTTGGCTTTTTTCGTCCTCCGGTGGAGAGCCAACGGTTTTCTTCTGTTTATTAAATTTTTTTCCAGATTCACTTTAATTTAATTGTAGGTTAAATACATTTTATTTTAAAAAATATTTTTATTTCTTCCTCCTTCCTTGTATTGATTCCACATAGTTTGAGAAATTGAAAAGAGCTGAAAAATAAAGATTTCTTTTATTTTTTTCCTCCCTCCTCAGCAGATTCTTAAGTAGGGACATCAAAAGACCAAGCAATTTAAAAAGTCTGGCCTAAACGGCAATACCTGTGTATAAGAAAAACATCCTACGAACTGCTGCAGTGCAACTCACTGACATGCAATGAGGCTAATTAATCTGAAATCCTTCCAAATTCACCTGAAAGCTCTGCAGGGGGATGGGCTGAGGAGTCATCTGGTGCCTATGAGTCGGGGCTGATTTTGGACGTGGCCGGCTGACCTCGGGTTCGTCACGTCGTGTGCGCCCAATGTCCTCCTCACAAGATTTCCTGGAGCTGAGCACTATGCCCTCATGTCCAGACTCTGTGAAGCACAGGCTGCCATTACACTCGTCCTGTTGGCTTTCAGTAATGGTGGAGTCTGATGCCGAGCTGCTCTGCTGCTTTGGTTTGAACTTAAAGGAGTCGCTGCGGGTTGGAGGGGCTGGGGGCATGGACAGAGCATCAATTTTGGAAGCTTGTGGAGAATGACTGGTTAGATATTCCCTTTTGGAGGGTGTGTCCGGCCTTTTGAAGGCGTCTGCATCAAAGATGGACTTCCTCTGCTTGGGAGACTTGTAGATGGAAAGCTGGGCTGGACTCTCCGACATAGCGACAACCATCTTGGGCCAGGTGCCACCACTGTGCTTGGTGTCAGGCATGGGCTCCAACGAAGTGCAGTCAGCCACTGCCGGCTCGGCCCGACTGTAACAAATCTCCTGGAAGGCACTGTAGCGTTCACACAAGCTGCCAGGGTGCAGGGCAGAACCAGAAAAGGCTTTCCTCTCCTCAGAGTCAGCCCTCTGCTTCCTTCTTTCCCCTGCACCTTCACCGCTGTAAATGTCTGTCTGAGTGGAGCTGTTGTGCTTCAGGTTCCTGCTGTTGCGCGAGTGAATGTCAGAGACATGAATTCTGCCGTTGGGCTTCTCGGCTTCCCTCAGACTCTCAAAGATATTGTGGCCTGACGTGCTCTGTGGAAAGAACTGGTCAGGAAATTGAGTTTGTATTAGCAGAGGTCTCACAAGGTTTCGGCTGGATTTAGGCTTAGGCTCTCCATATTTAAGATAAGACATTTACCTTCATGAGAGAGAGACTGAGCGAGTCCCTGCAGCCCCTCAGCAAACCCTCACACTCTGTAACAGATTTGTTATCCAAGGCAATTCCATTTATCTGGGAAGGAAACATCTGGGTTAGCAATTCACCAAGTATATATGAGCACCATCAGACCTGCCAGTGCTTCTATGTCTATCACATAAAGTGTGTACAAACAGGAATACACTACTTATTTTCACACTGGAAAGCTTGGAGTGGCTGGACACTTAACATCCTATATTTAAACATACTTTTGATCAGAGATTGACCAACTAGTTAACAGTGCATAATATTAAAAGTATAAAGCGCAAATTATATATGGAAACACATACAAGGTAGGTAGAACATAGCAGCAAAAAGAAACCTTTGGGGCAGCAAGAATGCAACATTCCGCATGAAAAGGTCTCCATATAAACAGTTTTGGTAAGACTGTCTTTCATGTCTCCCCCTACAACCATTAATGATAATGTCCCCGTTTTACACTGGCTTGACTTAAAAGAAATTTGACTTTATGATGGGAATCTGATCATAAACGTAAATGCACGTTGAGCAAAATCTGTATTCTGAATTTTCTCATAATACACAGTACAATACTCTCTCAAACTCCTTTCTAAATAAGAATTGTATGACCTTGGAAGGGATGTGACAGGAGTGATGTGCACTGGAAAATATATTCAGAAACAGTGTGGCTATAGTTGAAGCAAGTTTAATGTACATTATTTTAATGATATACAGTTTTTCAGTTAATATCTTACAATGATGTATAGTAAGTTCCGTTATATATTACACTACTCGATTACCATACATTCAACTTCTGATGGATTTGTCTGAACCTATCGCTATCGTAAAACAGGGACCTGTATTGCAAAAACCTGTTTTAAATTGGATAATATAAAATTCTATATTATAAACATGGAATCGGCAACTGCCTTTAGCTTTCCATTTATGTGTGTGTGTTTCAGTTTATATTTCTCTATTCTTCTCAATACTACTTCCCTGCCACTTCATTAGCAGCCCATAAACTGATGTTGGAAACACACCGTGAGTATAGATTATTCCTACATGTGGGCTCATTCTTGTCAATTGACTGCTAGTAAAAAAAAGAAGTGACTCGTGACCGAGTTGTACAGGGGCACTTCCTTGCCTATAACCCTCCTCTTTTACCAGAGCAATCATTAATGGGGCACAGGGATGTCATATTTGGGGGAAAATATGGGAGGGGGTGGAATAAAAATGCTCATTTTGAAACATGATTGGATGTGGTCATCAACTATTGACTAAAAATGCTAGGGATATAAAACCCAATTATGTCAGTAATCAAATCGACGCGTTTACATGTACTTAGCAGAATCTGATTTCTAGACCATAATTATATCTGAGAAATTGGAGAATGTGGTTACATGAAGACTTGAGTAATCAGATACGACTATGATCAGATTATTAAGTGTACCGAAACGCACCCATTTTTGCAATACGGGTTTTTACAGTTCTGCCAAACCAAACCATGCAGAGTCATTAAGAACCCTTAATATGTTTTAATATGATGTATTATATAACAATATAACCACCATAACATGCAGGGCTGAGACTAAAGTGTGTAGTATGAAGAGCAACCATTTTATCACACGCAAAACTCACAGCAATGAGGCGATCTCCAACATTAAGGGACCCCTCTCTAGCAGCTGGACTGCCTACTGCTATTGAAGTCACATATACACCACCCTCCAGGCCAACACCACAATCTGGAAGAGACCATCCACTTGAATGGTGAATTACTGATAAAAGAACAAAAGTAGAGCTAAGCAGCTGTGCTGATCGTCTGAGTTAGCAAAACTGTCCTAAATAAAAAGAGGGAAGCTTTACCTTTGTGTCCAATGAGATTGATGTGGACAGGAGTGACTAGCCTTCCCCCTAAAGACTTTCTCCTGCGCACAACCATATTGATCACACCGCCTCCGTTAAGCACTGCTTTGACGACCTGCTTCCTGTCTTTGTTAGTCAGGTCCATGTCGTTTATCTTAAGGAGCCAGTCATTCACTCTGGAAGGTAAAATGCACAGCTGGTTAGGTCAAAGAAATAAGCACTCCAGACAAACGCATATTAAATTTAGTGTTAATTTCTTGACGATCTATTTTCGTCATAGTTTTCGTCAACGAACCTTTTCTTCATGACAAAAACTAAACGATAACTTAACAAAAACTACTTACAACAATTAAAACCATGACAAAATTAATTGACAGTTTCGTCAACGAATAAAAACGAGACGTAAATGTTTCGGCATAGGTGACGTCCAATCAGAACTGAATAAGCTTTGTGAAAGGCAGGGACAAGTTAGGAAAACATCCAATCATAACTACTTCGACATATAGGGAGAGGTGGGATAAGCCGGGTAGCTATCCAATCAAACAAATTTGATCTAAACCCGGGAAGACCATACTAGCTTTGTGAACTGTCGTTATTCATTAACTTTTTTTTTTAAGTTATCTAGATAATGTCAGCAGGGAGAAAAAGAAGAGTCGATGTATGGGCATATTTCTCCTATGAGGTCATGAAATAATTAACCTGTGAATACGAAATTTAGTTATAAATACTCTTTTGTTATATATTTAGTGCTTATTTTTGCACTAATGGCACTGCTGCTTTTACTGTACTCAGTTAAAGAATGTATTATGCAATCTATGTATTTTTTTATGAGCAATGCATTTATTTCTCAGGCATAGCATACCCACTCATAATCAATATTTTATTGCTCTGCTCAATATACAAGGTCAGGTAAATAAAGATGTTTGTTAAAATATATTGCTATTTCAAACATTAATAATATTCCATAATTGGTTAATATTTTTTTTTATTTTGTATAAATGTATATTATGACTTTAATAATTCAAGGGAACTGAAGAAAAAGTATTCACATTTTACATCCTTTATATTTTAGTCGACTGAATTGACTGTAGATTTAGTCGACTATATTCTTATGATAATTAGTCGACTAAAACTAGACCAGAACTAAAAACAATTCAGCTAGCTAAATTATGACTAAAACTAAATTACATTTTAGTCACAAGCCTAAGACTAAAACTAAATCAAAATTTGCTGTCAAAACTAACACTGCTATGGGCTATCATTAACTTGCCTGCAGCGTGGCCAACTTTCCCTGAAATATTTGATGTCCCGTACTCTATGAGACAAACCAAAATAAACCGGCTCTGACTCAGAGTTGCCAATTTAGCGACTTTTTTTCTTAAAATAAGCGACTAGTGACAAATCTAGCAACTTTTTCTGGTGTTGTTGGAGAATTTTGGAAAATCATTTCAGGTCACTTTGCCGTTCCCAAGCGCGTATAAAAGAGGGGGGGTTCCACCTCACATAACAGTTTTTTAAATAAATTTGATATTCTAACATGCAGTAAAGACATGTGATTTAAGCCTATTGCTGGCCTATTTCAATGACAAAAAAAAATAACAAACCAAGAATCAATACAAGAATTTTCATTTGTAGTTCTAAACATGTTTAGTTTTTTTTTTTTTTTACATTTTTTTAATTTCTCCCACAATGTTATCTCTCTCTTACCCTTATGCAAATTAGGCGATGATGGCATTTAGCAACTTCTAGCGACTTTTAGGCAAGCCTATGGCGACATTCCTTACTGAGGAGTTGGCAACACTGCATCACAGATGCTGGGGCATTATGGGAAATGCTGTCTGTAGTGAATTTGTGTTTCGTGTCCCATAGTTCCGCACAGCAGTCCATGTAAATGTAGTGCCCCAAGAAAATGGGCGTGATGATGCCCCAGCTACAACTCAATGCCCATATAGGTTTCATGTAAATGCGAGAAACGTGTGGCAGTCGCCGCAAATCTCTGTGGCGTAAACTGCTGGTTTCATCTCGAAGACAAACGACCTTACAGCGCGTATTTAAATAACCGGTGTTCTCGAGTCGTAAAGATATTGGAACTGTAATAAGTGCACTCCAAAAAGTCGAGCCTAATATGCAACAACCGTCTCCCTCCTTCAATTAAACCCAAGCTCTCACCCCAATAAATGAGACTCGGTTGCCACGGGCTGATTTTCTCCACCGTGATACGCTGCACGGAGCGTTTCGGCGCCGGCGAGCACGCTGGAGTGAATGTAATTAGCTCTCGCTGTGCGGGTCAGCAAAACACACAGGTCCGAATGAGAATGCGGAGGTGAGGACCATCCTGAGGACCTCGTGTGTTTCTTTTGTTAAAAATGCAAATGAAAAAAGCAAGCGAGCTAAAACGAATAGTTAAATCGCTTGTGAGGAAGCCATTTCTCCATGATGCAAGAGCAGAAGGTCTGATGTAACACACACAGCTTTTACAAGTGTGAAGGACAAGGTTTTTCCGTCCAACAGTCGTTCAGAGGAGCATGCGTATATTCATTTTTAATGGCTTGCGGATGCGTCTGCGCAGATAATATGGAGTTATGAATCCTAAATGTCACACGGAGCCGCAGGTGGCAGCTCGAGAGAGAGGCCAGGAACAAAGAGCTACAACTCTATTAACAGTCAGTGACACAAAGCCAGACAAAAATGTCTAGACGATCGAGTGTGTGTGTGTGTGTGTGTGTGTGTGTGTGTAAAGTCAGCCTGAAAAGACATCTTGGCTCACGCTGTCAGATCGTTCACTCCAGCGCCTGAGGAACATTAACTGGATGCTTTGAAGACTGGAGCATTTTGTTCAAGGGAATTATGAGATACAGAGAAATAAAGAGTAACTTTAAAATTCGAAATGCGCCCCGTTTTTCGTTCAGCATACCGAGGTGGAGTGTAATGCGCTACATTTACTTTCCTAAGACTGCTTTCCGGGAAGAAATTGTACTTTGGAGAGCACTCAGCCTCACAATATTGTCTAAAATAAAAACTATTGTGCTGTTACAATCGTCCATATTCCTTCCGTTACATATATTTATGAGGCTGAATCTCAAAACTAGTTCCCAGAAAGTGTTCTATAGGGGCTACTCCCTGTACGTCATATAAAGGAAGCTGTTACACATACAGTCAGCCTGTGTGAAAATAGATTCATTTCCTTATATTATATGGAATATCATTTTAACACTTGTATCATGGTTGGAATATTTGGAGGTTTTAACTTCTTCTGCATGCAAAGAAATATAATTAAACTATATATACTGATCTCCTAAAGCAATATTGCCCTCTCAATTCAGGTAGGTTTCTGATTAATCACTTTGGTGGCAGCCCAGCGATTGTTTTATTAATAAATAAGTGGATGATGCTCAAAAAGTGGTCCATCTAACATGGCTTGAGATTTGAGAATTGAGCCCTTTTGTGGTCGTGTGTAAGCTGAAACCAGTTGTGGATGAAACATGAAAAAACCCTTTTATTGCTTTTATTTGGCATTATTCTTGATGTGAATGATTACAATGTGTTTAATAAGTACAGTGCAAAAGTTTTAGGCATGTATGGAAAAATCTGCAAATTATAATGAACAAATAACAAACAATAGATCATATCAGTATTTGGCTACAGATCATAGCTGTATCTCTTCTTTTGTAGGTTGAAACACAATCTTGAACTGAAACAGAAACAGCTGTGCAGGAGGCTTAAATCTGGATGAGAAACAGCCAAACACTGCTACAAAGGTGAGGTTGTGGAAGATGATTTCATGTCAGGTCATACACCATGGCACAAATGAGCACAGCAACAAGTCACAAGGTAGTTATACTGCATCAGCAAGTTCTCTCTCTAAGTTTTATTTCTTTATTTGGCTTCTTTAACGTCGCTATCGGCATCGATGGCCATGTAAGTGACACACACAAGGTTATATCCATACACAAGTTCATCTCAACACCAGTCACATATATATACACAGGTCAATGCCAATTTGGAGTAATCAATTAACCTACTAGCATGTCTTTGGACAGTGGTGCTACCCACTGAGCCACCCTCTCTCTCTAAGGCAAAGATTCCAACGTAGACTGGGATTTCAAAATGTGCTATCCCAAATATTTTGAAGAATCTCCAAAAATCGGGCAAAAGTATTTCAGTCGCTTGGAGTACGAATAACGCAAGATATTTGCCAAGAATTTGATATGTACACTGTTGTTACTCTGAGATATTTCCAGTAGATCATGGAAGAATTTGTGAGTTAATATTGTACAGCTGATTCTGTAGAGAACTTGTAACAACTGTCAGTTTGTTCAGGAACTTTACTCTGTTTTGCTGTCATTCGAGACCGAATGTTCACCCGATCTGTATTTTCTTTCAGATCTGCTGCTACAAACTGTATAGCAATCAATGTGGGTTTCTCAGAAAACCATTCTTAATGCTTTAGAGCCCTGTACTGTTTATCGAGACCACAAGTTATACCAGGAGTCTAAGAGACTCTGTGTTCCGTGTAAGTTTTCTCAAGTTCAATCTTTAGATCAAGGGTCTTGTGGAACGCTTACTGCAGACCACCAGTCAGTTTAAAGCCCATTAAAAACAACCCTGGTGAAGGAAGATGGAGAGAAAATATTGACTTATTTTATCTACTGGAGAAGCAGAGTGGTGATGCTCTACAGCTGAGACATGCAGTTTGTTTTTGCTGGATTAGAAGCAGGCTAATGGTCTGATGAACACCACATGAAAGAGCTCTCTTGTTCAGGGTCGTCTTTAGAGACTTGTGGACACAGCAGTTCGAGGCAGAATGAATTGCTGCCAGTGGATTGTCATGTATCATAGAGAGGTTCGATATACAAGCTCCTGACCTGATTCAATGCCAAGCACCAAGCCATGTTCCTGATAGGGTTAGAGTAATAGGTTAGTTAAACAAATACTGTAAACTGTAAACATTGCCTTTATTTATTGTGGCCAATATAGTGGAAGTCTCAGATTTACAAATCCATTATGAGCCACATTTATAGCAAAAAGAAGTTTAATATGTACTGTATATATAAGCAATAAACGTGCTTAAAAACGACCGTTTTTTCCACGTTACGCTTCCCAGTGTTCTTTCGTACGTCATACACTGCCAAGTGGTAGTTGAAACACTTACATTTAACTGCAGTTGGGTCATGTAATTAACATAAGAGCTTATGTTATAATAAAATATTGAATACTCTATACAATTTATTGAATAATGTATTGTGAAAGTGAAAAACAAAACCGTTTATTCTCATAATCATGTTTTTTTTTACGCATTCGGTATGTCTGAATGTCTGACGCACTGCCGATTTCCTCATCAGAGAGTCTTTCATACTGTTACGTCAGGCCATTGCAAAGCGGGGCGTACCAGTGTTTTTTAACCACGTGATGTGTGTTGCCCTGCCTGTTAGATTTGGCCCAAATTGTTATTAATATTACTGTCTTAAAATGATTTTCTAAGCAATTTATTCTGGGTATTGTTAAGAGACAAATGCGAAGTTTCTGGTTTTCCCACCAGTTCGTAAATTCTATGCAGTGCCTTCCTTAAGTTAAAACCTATGCCACTGATCCACCTCAGGATTAATTTGTGCACAGATCTGTGTTTTTTAGATCTGTCTGTATTGTGCATGTGACTGAAGCCCATAAGGTCTGGTTTAGGCATAAGCTGAAGCACAGTAAACTGTAGGGGAGTAATCACAGAGGTAATTACCCAGTGGCACATCTGAATGCCTTTTCTACTACTTAATGGAAGTAGTATACTCTATTTGTGGCTGTCAAAAGAAATTGAGAAACTACATGCAGGTACATGGCTGGGTACATGCAGTTCAAGTGTGCTGCAGGCGATTTAAGCCCATGGTTTGTCCCCTATAATCAGTCTCTCCCATTACATCTCATAACCCGTGCTAAACCAAAATTCTCTTTTCTGCATGTAGGTTGCAGTGAATCTGTAATATGTTTAATTACTCTAACACTCAAATGGAAACGTACCTGCATACAATCCCAGTCATTTTGCTTTTACTATATTTGCCATGTAAAAAATAGTAACAGCTCATCCCAGATTATCCTCGGCCATGGATTCCAGCTCCTCTTGGGGGATCCCTGGACATTCAACTTTGAGATATAATCTCTGTCCTGGGTCTGTACTGAGTCTCTGTTAAGAAGGACTTTATGCCGGAGCCGACCAGCAGGCATCCTCATCAAATCCCCAAACCAGCCCCCACCTCAGCTGGTTTCTTTCAATCTGAAGAGGCAGCAGCTCGCCTTAATAAACTCCTCATCATGTCATGGAGAGTAAGCCAAGAAACCCTGAGCTGAAACCTCATTTCTGCCACTTCTGCCACTGTACCCATGACCTTACTGCTTTGGTCACGACACAGAGTTAAGACCATAGGTGAAAATAGAGATGTAGACTGATAAACATGGATAAACTTGTCCTCTTCACCACCAGAGGCCAGTACATTGAGTGGAAAATCGCTGGAGCTGATCAGTTTGTCAATCTGGCACTCTCTTTTTCCATCACTTGTAAACAGAATCCCATGGTACACAAACTCTTTACTCTTACTCTTACGTTTTCTTTTTTCACCTAAACAGAGCAGAAAACTGTTTTTTTTGTAATGGAAACATTGGAGATTTGGCTTAGTGAAAGTTCCTTAAACATTTTATCAGTGAAATTGCATTATGTAGCACTTTGCTACACTGAGGAACTAAGAGTTAAAGTTTAAGAACAGAAATCCATTATTCATGTGCATGTACCTTACTGAATGTGTACTTGCGTACTGGCTAGGACTAAAGACTGTTCTAACTCAGTTGAAGTGTTTAGAGACTTTTTTCTGAAAATGTTCGTGTGCATACCTTTCCACGACTTATTATGTACCATGCTGTAAACGTCATTCGTAAGTGCGTACACCTGTCCTATTGTAAGTAGTACTCCTTTGTTTGTCCCTCCACTACCTGTATATTCTCCTTAACCTAGAATTGTGTAAGATGGCTCACATTCAATTGTTAAGGCTCTGTTTTATCTGGCTGATCTTCCATTAACGGGCTGTTTCACAGAATGTAATGGGGCTGTTAAATGGTATAAACACACTGTATGTACAGTGCAATATTTACCAATTTTTTTTCAAACTTTGGCCAGTAACTGTATGGAAGAAGTTTGATTGATGGGCAAGTGTGGACTGAAAGGAAACAGATCGTCTTATCTCCATCGTTGTTCTGCTCCTTTTCACAGTGAACAGAGATGGAGGAGATGAATTGATAGCATGCCTTAATCTTTTCGTATCAGTCACAGTGAATGACACTTTCTCAACATTGTAAATTCCAAGAACATCCTCCTACGTGCATAAGCCTCGCTTCAAAAATGCATTCGGAAATGTAAAACGCACACCGAAATGACCCGCCTCGCCGACGCGACCTTGGACATTGTTTTGACCATAGATGAACTGTCAGGCAAATACCTAGTCTTTTTCGTCAAATAGCGAAAATCGGCTTCAATCCCCGAGGCACGGAGAGTCTAACGAGGTTTTTTTTTTTGCTGGAGGATAGGAATAATCTTTCCGAAAAAGAGAACTTCTTTAGTTAAGAAGCAAAACAAGAGAATCGCTAAGCTCAGCGTGAAATGCCAGTATAAACCAAGTCAAAAAGGTCACTGCAGTGTATTTCCTTTATTAGAAGTTTCAGGGCCAACCACTCACCATTTGCATTATCGTTTTTTTCCCCCTCCCTATCAACATCAGCTCTCATGAAAAGAATGCTCACAGGTGAACTTTGGAGGCTTAAAGATATGCTGGGAAAGAAGTGCTCCCACCACAGACTCAGATGCATCTACTTCAAACACAATGGGGAGTTAAGGATCAGAGTGCTTTAGGATGGGAGTGCTCGTAAATTCAGTCTCCAGTCTCTCCAGCGTCTGGTCAGCAGCCAGCTTTCTGTCTGCAAGAGGTATTATTTAGTAGAGACGTTAGTGGAAGAGCGACCACATAATAGATTCTTATAAATAGTCCATGGTAGAAGTTAGCATATACAGTCGATTAATATACAGTTAATGGGACCACATCAGGACGCGGTTGTTTGCTCCTAAAAATCGAGTGGTCCGATTAAACGAACATGCCCTATGTTACAAGACGGGACGTGCTATGTAACATATTAAATGTTTATTAAACCT
>JAVSBV010156029.1:0-14901 GCA_033117975.1 Parotocinclus spilosoma
GTGTGTGTGTGTGTGTGTGTGTGTGTGTGTGTGTGTGTGTGTGTGTGTGTGTGTGTGTGTGTGTGTGTGTTACTCACACTCTCTCAGGCGATGACAGGCTGTTCCGTATTTAGCATTGAGAGCTGCTGTGCCTCCCTCACCTAGGAATAATTTTAACTGATCCAATTCACTTTGGTTTTTGAAATTTGGTATAATTTGATTACATTTGTTATGGTACATTTCTCTTAATTATTTGGTATTTTTCACAGTAAAGGAGAACGTGCATCTGTCTCGACCTCCCCTGTCGTACAGTGCGCACACACACACACGCGCACACACACACACCATGCCCTCTCAGGGAGCCCAGCTCTTTTTATAGCGGCCCGGTTCTAGAGCCAGGCTGTGGGCTCCGAGTCTGTACATGGTCAGGATTTGTCTCTGCTTTGTGTCTCTGACCGTCAGAAGATATTCAGCCAATTAATTCTGCGGGTTTAGGCTCCAAAAGAGTTCCAGTTTATTCTGAGTTTTAAGTTGGTTTTTCCAACGGTCCAGATAAAGCTGTTTAGTGTTTTGGATGATCTGACTAATGTTGGGTTTGAGGTTTAAAGCAGTGCTGGAGTGAGACTGATGGTTATTTGTGGTAGTTGTTGTTAGATTATTTGTTGGTGTTGATGTTAGCAGGTTAATTGGTCTCAAAGCCAGCTGACTAATGGAGCTCTTTTCGGGGTTCTGTTCTTGGCTCTGTAGGGCTTTAAAATGAAGCATTTGTAAATGCATCCAGAATTTAAAAGTTATTTTTCTCATGTTTATTGACAGAGGGAATCGGCTTAATTCGGCCGTGTATGCATTGGTAGGGGTTTGTCTAGGTACTTTTAAGATTAATCTACAGAATTCAGCATGTAGGCTTGCTGTTGGATGCTTGTCCCATGTAGTGTAGTTGTACCCGACACCTCATACAGCACAATGGGATTCAGACTCTATCGAACACTTTACACCAGATTGAGATGGTGATGGGGAGATGATAGAATTTCTTTCTGATTATAAAGAGAGCTTGTCGAGGTTTTTCTTTTAGTGCATTCACTGCCTTACTGAGACTCCCTGATGCAGTAATAAACAGGACAGTGCTGCCCAGATTTTGCTGGTACCTGTGGTCCTACAACTTTTTCTGGAAGATCATGATTATAGTCTTTTCCAGGTTGACTTTCAGGGCCCAGTTCTGACAGAACCACCCCAGCAGGTCCAGATGCTGCTGTAATCCCTCTGAACTTGGGGACAGCAGCACCTGGGCATCTGCATATAGCCGTAATGCACTTGCCCTTCCTGTAGAGCGAGTCCAGGGGCTGCAGACTGTTTCAGCTCCACTGCTAACTCATTAATGTAGAGATTAAAGAGTGTTGGGCTCAGACTGCAGCCCTGTCTCACTCCCCTTCTTTGAGTTAAGAATCCTGTGTTTGTTTCCAATTTTTACCCCAAATTTGTTTTCCGAATACATCGATTTGATTATGTCATAGACTTTACCTCCTATAGCGCTTTGTCGAATTTTATAATAAAGTCTCTCGTGCCAAATTGAATCAAATGCTTTCTGAAAATCTACGAAACAAGCAAAAACTTTCCCACGTTTGGTTTGATGAACGTGGTTCTGTGATTTGGAAGGAGGAAAATTTGACCTTTGCTCAGGACATTGTGTTCGTTAAGGAAAGTCAGAATTCTGCTATTTAAGATGCTATTAAACCCTTTCCCCAGGTTACTGCTCACACATGCCTCTGAAATTATTTGGGTCCAATTTGTCTCCACTCTTATGGATGGGGGTGATGAGTCCTTGGCTCCATATGTCAAGAAAACAGCCTGCAATTAGTATGAGGTTGAATAACTTGAGAACCGTACCGCCCCCTGTAGCACAGGAGTGCTATGTTTCAGCATTTCGTTTCTGATGCTGTCAGGGCCACAGGCTTTTTTGGATTTCAATGTGTGTAGTTTAGGATTCAATTCTTCGTACGTTATTGGATAATCCAGTGGGTTCTGATTGTCTTTGATCGTATTTTCCAATGTTTATAACAGATTGTAATTGGATCTTTTTCTGTAATTTCTTTATATAGGTTTTTAAAATGTTGCTTCCAGATCATGGCATTTTCTCCGACTGTTTGGTTTGTATAATTTAGTTTTTTAATTTGGATTGAGTGTATTTGGTTCGTATATCCTGATCCTTTGGTTGTCTGTGTTTTATTTTTTTTTTAAGTTTTTTTTTAATTCTTTTTGATTGATTGACATTTCGAATCAAACCATTTTGCTTTAGCCAATTTCTTTACTTTTCTTTTCCTTGTCGAGACCGGTCATAGAAGCTGCTTTTTGGTAAATGTTGCTTAGTTCATTTACAGTGAGATTGACCCCGTTCCTATTTAGCTCAAAGTGGGTGTCAGTGATGAGGTTGGTTGCTGAACTGATTTAAGAGTCTGGATGAATTGATCAAAGCTCTCCGGAGTCCAGGTGTAAGTCATGGGGAGTGTGTACAGGACCCCAGACTCTGTTTTATTGAACCATTTTAGATTACATTAATTTGGTTATGGTCTGATAGGGGAGTCTGCTGTCTGACAGTTAATGCGTTGATGGTGGATATGTCCATGTCGGTAATGGCATAATCAACTACACTCATTCCAAGAACAGAACAGCATGTGAACCTCCTCTATTCCTGCCGTTAAGGATGTACAGACCTGAGGCCCGACAGAGCTGCACTAACTCCTTTCCATTTTGGTTTAAAGTACTGTCTGAGGTACTAGGTGTTCTGGCCGAAAACATGTTTGTTGCTAGTGAGTTTATGAACGTGACCTTTCTGGTTGACAGCAACCTGACTGTTTTTGAGTAGTAATTTCGCCCTTCTAGGAAAAAATGGGTGTATTTTTAAACTCTTTGCTTTAGAGGGAAATCAATCCATTGGTTAAAAAGATTTAGAAAAGATTTAACTTTTTGTTTCTCCCTTCATTTGGTGGAATTGGAGTTTTCTTTAAATGCTTTGGGAATATATAAATGTTCCAAGAATTTTACCAGTACTTTATGGGGGGGGGAATAATACTGTAGCGCTACCCTCAAAACAGTCTTCCACATGCATAAGGAGACTACTTTTATTTTTCACAGCATTTTTGTCTTTCAAAACCAAGATTTGCTTCATTCATTAAGGCACTTATAAATAACACTTACAATAGGGCTTTATATTATTGCTTGTACTTTCTAGAATGTGGAATAACTGTTTCTTGGAAAAGCAGCGTGTGGAACATTAACAAATATATGTCATCTATGCTGTTTTGATTATTTGGTGGCATTCATATTTCTATTTTAATATCAAAATAGATATATCAATGACATTCCTGAGCACTTTAAATCTAAGTGATGAAGCGCACAACGTTAACATAAAAGTTCGAAACAATTAACCGTCTCATACGTCCCCTTTCAGATGCTTTTGTTAATGTTATTTGATTTGGCACCTTTTCTGGCTGTTGCACCCACCTGCAGTTCTTCCACTCTCTGGCTCTGTGGCGCTTCCTTTATCCGTTGTTGGATAGGTTTATTGTGTCTGCATCAGACGTGAGAGTCTCATCTTTAAGAATCTCATTTGTAGCTGTTTACGTCCTTTTGCAGCAGTTGGGCTCTTTTGGTAGGCTTTTTAACTCTAAGATTAAGGCTGGATTAGTTGTAATTTTCTCTGATCCAGTGTGAGTGTGGATAAACTGTATCCTGGGTAACCAATAACAGTCATTATTACAGTGAGTAATGTTTTTTTGAATTATTATTAATAAGGCTAACCATAATTTGACACGACCCTAGATCTCATGATTTTACAAAACCGGTTTGAAGCACTCATCGAGAGTTTTTCTTTCAGGTAAAAAGGAAAGAACCTCAGGAGCTGGCAGAGGACTGCTCACTGAAAAGGGTAAGGCCTTCAACTCCACCAGACGAGGAGGATGAAGGTGAAAATTCTAAATTAGAATAATCTCCACCAACCAACTATTAAGTATTGTGTTACAGTACACAATAAAAAAAAAACTACCTCAAAACTCTTCCACATGCAAGAAGAGATGTGTAAGATGGTCAAAAAATTTTAAAAGCTACAAAAAAAAATAGAAAGGCGTGATGTGAGAGATCTCGAAACAAAGTTTTCTTTCCACAAAGATTCTGAACATTCTTGCCCTGTTTAAGAATGAAAGCCTTGTCCACCTAGAAGCTTTTTGAACCCATTTTAACACCATCACTTTTGGTTTGTTAGTGTGTTTAATTCTCTTTAAATCTCCCCTCAGACTTGTATCAGGGTAAAGATGCAGACAGCATAAGCCGGCCGGAGGAGAATCGGGCAGCTGAACGAGCAGCAGCGAAGAGGAGGAAGAGACCTAGAGCTCGCAAGCCTTACGACCTGGACAGTGAGGGAGAGGAGACGTCAGATGAATCTTCTTCTGAGAAGGTGTGTATGCGTGAAGGCGGCTTCTGTTTGTGGTACAGCCCTTAACCTGTGTAGTTGCATGGTCTAAACGCTAGGGGACAGCACTGCTTTATAGACGCTTCTCTTGAGCAGAGCTGATTTGTAGTGTGGCTTTGTGGGTTTGTCCCTGATTGTTTTTTTTTTTTTTGTTTGGTTTTGTTTTTTTGTGCTTCAGGAGGAAGACGATGAGAGTGAGAAAGATGATTCAGATGGTGAGCCGTGTCCGAGTCTTCTCGTTCCTCAAGCACGCTGTGATTTCTTGTTTTAAAGCTTCGTATAAAAAAGGTCTTTAGTCATTTTGATTGTTTTTAAATCTTATCCAGATGAAGTCGTCAGCGGCGACAGCGACGAAGAAAGCGTCTCCTCTTCATCCGGAAGCTCCTCTTCCTCCTCTTCCTCGTCCACCTCTTCATCCTCCGACGAGGAAGACGAAGATGATGAAGACCTGGGGCGACCTGAGGAAAGCGAGAGCTTGGACACGATGGACGAGTCCACCATGGACAGCGTGGCTGTGGACACGCAGAAAGAGAAGTATGAGTCTTTTTGTTAGTGGTTCTGTTTTAGTCCTGATGGACTGACTGGATTAAAGAAGTCTGAATGAATGCTTCTGGCTTTTTTTTTCTTATAGGGAGACGGCAAGCATCGACCAAGCATCAGCCATGGCTGCTGCAGAGGTTAAACCAGGTCAGGCTCACAAACGTGTGTGCGTGCGTGTGCGTGCGTGCGTGCGTAAAACACGTGAAGTAAATAATCTGGTTCTCGTCGTAATTTGTTCCAGAATACCGTGCAAATTCTTTCCCCTTAATGAATAACATGAATGAAAAAGTGAATGAACCCCCATTCTAAGCATTCTACGAGAGTTCCTGATTTATGAGGGTATACAAAAAAAATCTATCATAAGGATTTTCAAAGAACGCATTATTAGGTCCCTGATTACAAGTTAAGTGTATGAACAGATGACTATTTTAGTCTGTTTTGTTTCATAGTGGAGCTGATTACGCATTAACGTTTGCATTAATGTGCTGAGTTAAAACTAAAGTTATTTCATAATGAAGTGTTGAAATTTTAGTGCTTGTATAATTTCAGTCTGTAATGGATTGAAAGTGAAAAATAAAAGACACTTGCTGTATTGGTGAACTGTAATGCTAACTGCAGCCTGTGTTCTGGAGCATTCAGTTTGTGATTTCCTTTCGGTTGGCTGCTGTTACTAACCATTTTCAGACTCATGGGGTACTGATGTTAAAATTAGGAAAACCATGACACAAACAGCCGAGATCTTCCCTAAGCAAGGACTATTGTAAGTCGTGAAACAAGTCGAGACTAGTCAGATTTTTAAGCGCAAGAGTACCGAGAATACCTAGATGTAGATATTGTTTGTTTTAATTTTCTCAGCCGTTTTAAAGCTGCTCTCTCTTTTTTTGGTTAAACAGAAGAACAGATGGCTGCCGGTGCACTTACGGATCATCGTCCGTCATCTCCACCTTGTCCTCGCCCTTCCTCTCCTATCCTGCCTCCTCTTAAAAAGCGACGCAAAACCGTGTCCTTCACCACGGAGGAGAGTGAAGCCAAACCCTCCATCCCTCTCTCCACTACGCCTCTTTCACCATCTTCATCTGTCTCGCCGTCTCTCCTCCTATCACCTGTCAAATCCCAACCTCCGGACCAACTCATTTCGTCCTCTCCTGTGGCCACGCCCACTGGTACGCCACCATCCAAACCCCTCCCGATGCTATGCCCCTTCGCTTCACGGCCAGACAAAGCTAACCTTCCATCAACCTCACTGTCCGACGTTCTTACCGTACCCCCCCCAGTGCGCTCCCTCCGTCCAGAGGAGCCCAAGAAAAGTCAACAGCCACCCCCTGCAAAGTCCCCTTCCAGACGAGCGGGTGGAAAAGAATCCCCGCGTCCCGTAGCCGCTGCTCCCGTCTGTCTAACAGTCCAAAACCTACCACTGGACCACGCCTCGATGGTCAGAGTGGCCTATGAGGAGCCCGCACTGACCGCACCCTTTCAGAAGGGTCGACCTCGTGGCCTGGCACGGACTTCCAGCCAGTCGCTTCTTACCCTTGAGGATGAAGACGAAGACGAGGGGAGGCAGCTGGGGTCGGCGGAAGCGCCCGACCTCTCTGTCTTGGCTCACGTCGCCTCCAAGATGGACGCCGACGAGGACGTCGACTCTGAAGAAACCGAGACATCGGACGAGGCCGAAGAGCACAAGCAGGACGAAGAGGCCTGGCGTCTCCGACTGGACCCCGAGGGCATGTTCGTCCTGCATGAGCACAACTACTCCAGGTCCCCGTCTCTCCTCGCACCCACTCCGCTCCCGACTGCCCCAAAGAGGACCAAAGCGGACGCCACCGTAGTGGTGTCCACAGATTTCAACCAGAACTGTGTCCAGGAGGCACCGGAGGAGGTTATCGGGGACATGGCCGAGCAGCTCGCTCTGGGTCCTGTATCAGGAATGGGGCTTGTGGGCGAGGCTGGGGAATCCACCGATCCCCAGGCTCTCAGTCCCGCTTCTAAAAGGAAAGGCTTGCTCAAGAGAGAGGATGAGCTGGAGAAAGGGACGAGTAAACAGAGGACTAGGAAAGATAAAGAGTACGTGGAGCTGCAGCCAGCCAAGAAACTTAAGGAAGAACCCGGCAAGACCCAGAGGAAAGGGAAGTCCGAGGTGTGTGTTCACATGGCTTGTCTCGTTACACACTATTGGTGTGAAATAACGTCTGTTTAAACGTCTTTCTATCTGTAATGCGATTACAGTCTTTCATCATTTTGATTGCAGCACCAAATAGTCAAGCGCCTTTTTCCATAAGGGTGTCATTCATAAAGCACCATAAACAAATTCTGTTTTGGAATCTAATTTAAACCTAGGGTGTTAAGTGCTGTCTAACTTCATAGCCTCGTTGTTTCTACACTCATTGTCCCAATTTTTCAGTTTCAATTAGCATATAAAAGCACCTTGTATTTCTTGATGTAATCTGTTTTGTCTATGTACTTTGTTAGTCCGCTTTCCTCTGTTCTCTAATACCCGGGACCCCACAGGACCACGTACTATTTGGCTGGTGGATCATTCTCTTCATTTGGACATGTTTCCGTAGACCTGGTTGCTTGTTCTTCGCATGGGATCTGGCAACCCTGGAATGAAATGCAGAAGCCGCGAAGTAGAATTTGAAACGCAGTATATCCTTAAAATTAATGATTATAGGATTATTAAGTCTATGTAAACACGGAATAATAGAAATGGAACCATAGATTTTGAAAGAGAAGTCACTTTAGTTGGCACTTTTTTAAAAGAAACCATTACAAGCAAGTTAACATGTTTGTATGTACTCAAAATGTGTCCAAATTCGTTCACCCCAGGTCCCCAGGTTGTAGGAAATAGTAATTAAGGCATTGTTTGAAGATTGAGAGCCCTTAAATACAGATCCTTCACAAAGCCTAGCAGAGTTGGTTTGATTGAAATTCGACACAAGTTTAAATTCCGAGGTTATTTTGACAGCATGAAAGTGCATCTTATAATTTCTACAGTTTATTCTTTTGAATTCAGCAGCTGTAGTTATGACTTAAGAATTGTGGTAGTGGAGAAACATTTCTTAACTCGAAGTGATGTAATCTCTCTCTGCGTGAACGTTATTATATGTAGCTTAGCTATTTAACGTTGTTGGGACGCCATGGCTCTGCTTTTAGCCGTGCTCTATTGTCAAGTGATGTACAAACCGAGAAATATTTCACATCTTAAAGTCATTGTCAGGATTTTGATTAGGGTGTTTTTCCATTCCAAACTACTGTAATGACCCCAACCACTGCTCCCAGTTCTGTACTCCGTGCATGTCCCCTTTCGTTCTCACAAACACGATCTTGTTTGGCCACTCAGGACCTGGAGGAGGACGTGGATGTGGAGCAGGTTGAGACCGGCGACTTTTCCAGCTCCAGCTCTGAATCGGGCGACTCGGATTTCGGCCTGGACGAGCGCGTCAAGTTCGAAAAGGAGGAAGTCAGGAAGAGCGAGAGGCTTTTTCTCCAGGAAGCGGGCCTGACACCGTCCACCCAAAGGAAGGCCAGTCAGCCCGTGGTGCCACTTCCTCCCCTGCCACCCTCGTACAAGCACCGCAGCGAGTTCGAGCAGATGACCATCCTGTACGACATCTGGAACACCGGCCTGGATCAGGAGGATATGAGACTCCTGAAGGTGACGTATGACAAGCTGCTGCAGGACGATCACAACACGGACTGGCTCAACGACACCCATTGGGTCACACATCCCAATATCCTTTACTGCGCCTCAGGGGACATGTTTGATATTTTTCGGCCGGGGTGGTGTGATAGTTTCTTTTCTTAATTATCCGAATAAATTATTCTGCTATAATGTTTAACTTGGGGAAGAATTCTGTCAAATGGGTCTGTCTGAGGGAGAAGGTCACATGGGGGCCATTTCCACAGCACCCTGCTGGTGAAAACATGCATTCAGACACCCGTGCTCCCTAGCTTATGACGTTACCCAGTCATTTCCCACTTCAAAGGCTGTACGTTTATTTGTTACAAGAAAATCTGCAATCAACGGACTTGCTCTTTCTCATCTTCACGAAGTAACAGCTGTTCAAGGGAACTGAATCGAAGCCTAATGGAGCTTATAATTATAGAAACATGAGTGAAATGCAGACAGCCACAAGTCATTAGAGGTAACTTAATCTGAAGTTATGAACCAAGAGGTCTTAACTTTAAGTCCCTTTATCCATGGTCTGTCTCACATCTGCTGTACACTTTCTCTGGCAGCATGATTAAGATGTTCATGTAGTCCCAGGTAACTGACAGAGGAAACGCCTAGTGCGTGTGAAGTGTCTAACCCCGATCACAATAAAATACATCCTAATGGACTGCCTTGATTATGCCGAGCCAAAACAACACGATATTCCTGATACAATAACTAGATAAAATCAATGGGAGTGCACATATTTAATGGGATAGAATTAAGAATAATAACATCTCACAACCAGTAAAAAAAAAATTAAAGAATTTTGAACTTCAAGAAGTAGTCATGATGATGGGCCAGTAGCAGAGCATGAAAGAAGTACAAACAAATATAAATATACAGCAGTTCTTGTGGCATCCTCTTCGTATTCATTTAGAAATATCCAGTAATTTTTGTGTGTGTTT
This sequence comes from Parotocinclus spilosoma, assembly GCA_033117975.1. Lineage (NCBI taxonomy): Eukaryota > Metazoa > Chordata > Actinopteri > Siluriformes > Loricariidae > Parotocinclus > Parotocinclus spilosoma. The sequence continues at coordinate 9,599 of JAVSBV010156029.1, forward strand.
ATATATTTATATACATACTTATCTACAAGATGTGTGTCTGTGTGTGTACACACCTTACATAGGGATATGTTTTTGCATATTATGATACACGTACAGCGGTGTGTATGTATGTTTGTATATACATATATGTATGTATGTCCTATAGTGGTAGACCTGTAATTGTTCTTTCTAGCCTTTCGACGTTTTGATCCTTGACCCCGTTTGCACTAACCAATATCCCGAACCCGCGGCGTAAAAGGAAGGCGGCGGATGGGCAGCTGAGAGAGCACATCACAGGATCCGCCCGTAGCGAGGGCTACTACGCCATCAGCCGCAAGGAGAAGGACGTCTATCTGGATCTGGAGATGCCCGAGACGGACAAAGCTATGGATTATGAAACTGCAGTATGCTCTCTTCACTCTAATGTTTCACAAACTGGTTTAAATGTTAACTTTGCATTGGCTCAGGTTTAACTGAATCTTCCTAATCTGAATTTGAACTTCAATCAAATGCTTTGTCTAATCGCAGTAATTGTTTGTGACTCAGGGTTCAAACCGTCTGCTTGCTGAGAGACGCTCGGAGCAGAGGAGGCTCCTTAGTGCCATCGGCACGGCGGCTGTGATGGATTCCGACCTGCTCAAACTCAACCAGCTCAAGGTAAAGCGTCATAAATCTGGCCTTGACCCTTATCAGACCTGCAGGGATTTGTATTTTTATTGTTCTCATTGACTTACGATAAGAGCGTGAACAGCACGGGCCAGTAAATGCTGGAAGGGATATTCATTTTTATTTTATTTTGTTAACTCCAAATCAACTCCAAATATAAAACTCTTATAGTAATTTATGCTCCAAATATTAGTTAAATGTAACGGGCAAGTCCAAAGTTAATGTGGTAATATTCAGGTATCTCAAAGTCTCAAATCAAGTGAACGTCTGATGCTTTAACTCCAGTTTCTACATACAACGATAGTGGTCATAAATTAGCTAAATCCTATTTTCAACATTATGGGATACTGTTGGATTTATTTTTCGAATGAGTCGAACTTATCATGTGGAAGAAAATAGTACACCCAGTGAATACCTTTGCTGTTAAACCCTTTTTGCTTTAATAATATTGAATCCTATTGACATTTGATCATCGTTTGGACCACGGCGAGTGATAGAGGTAAAATAATTAAACATACAAGTTAGATTAAAAGACACAGTTGTGCTTTTGGGTGGTTGTGTCACCATTTTTTGCATAGCAGAGTCTCGTTGGCAATATAACCCTTAAATGCAAACTTCTGTTTTTGGAATAGTTCTCTTCTCTTCTGGTTTACCACGCTTTGATAAGTTGCCAGGTTTGCACAGATTGAAATGTTTGTTTTAACACCAAAATTCCTAAAAATGCTTCTCAACACCTAAAACGTGTGAACATTTAATAAAAAAGCAAATCATTTTGAGCAGTTTAAGGGTTGCCATATCTTAGACTCCACGCATTTGCCCGTGACCACAGCATGACGCTCTGGCCTGTGAGGATGGTCTTCTCAGGGTTATGAGCAGTGTTTAATAAGGCTGTGGAAAGCACATCATTAAAGTACAGCAGGAATTGGAGGTGGAATCAACTGTCATGTCAGCGTACTGACATTAATCTAAAGTAGAATGTAAACAGAATGAAGTGCGTGTAAAACCTTTGTGACAGTGCATGTACTCTGCAACTTTTTTTTTTTTCAGACTGTTATTTAAAGTAAGTATCTTTTTTTATTTTGCTCGGTTCAAATGACAAGAGATTGATGTGATAAAACATGCGTGTATCACATACCAGTGTGAATAGAAAGCTGGCTCGCACCCACTCATTTTGGGTGTGTACCTGTTTTGTTTTTTTCTTAGAGCCCTACAGATATTTTTTTTCCCTTAAAAACAATGTGTTATCACTAAGTGTGATTGATATGTGAATTCCTAATGACATGAGCCAGTTAGAATCGTTTATGAAACAGAGTGGGTGCTGCCATTTTATCAGGCTCCAGCAGACACACACTACTGCTAAATAGTCTACATAGCATGTCAGATAACAACAAGGGTACAATATCTTAGACCACCATAGATTACAGTTAGCAATGTTATAATACCATTTATCATATATAATCCTATGAGTCTCTTTATTAGAATACAACCAGAAAAAAAAAAAAAAACATCGGCTACAGTGGCAAGTATTTTGCCAGCTCCCCTTGCACTTTATCAATAGCAACCTCATCCGGATCCCAATCCACCTAGGAATGATCAGAAGCTGCCAAGAAACCACTTTTCAGAAGGGGAACAGGGTGAACTCTCTCCAAATATCCTCAAGCTCACAGAAGTTTGTGTGAAGATCAGAAAGGGGAAAAAAAGGAATGAATCCCAGTTAGAAATGTTCTGTCCAGTTCAGCTGACAATAGCAAGTACAGTGAAACCCTGGAATCAAAATTATGCTGTAACAAAGTTTATGCTAATCCCATTCCCCATGATCCAAACCAAAAACTAATTATAATTCATATCAAGCTGAGAAAGAAACCCGAGAATTTCAATTCTGTAGGGTGTGCATCAGCGTCAGGTCTCTAAATGGTATTTTGCCTCTACCGGCACCTTTAATTTCCTTCCTGTCAGTAAAAAAGCTCCACTTTAAGTTCTGTAGCAGGTAATATTTTACGAATACAGTTTATACTTGTGCTTTTCAGCTAGAAAAGCTTACAAAGACGTAAGCGAGGGGAGTTCTGCAACCCAAAGTTGTTCAGGTTACGTCCCTGCAAATATTTGTGTGTTGATACACAAGGGTGGGGGATGGAAAAAGGGTGCATAAGCATAAAAATCTCCTCCTCCACCATATTAAGCAAAGCTAATGCCACTAAATGTATCAAGGGTTTAGAAGAGGCTAGAACGGGGATTTAAGAAAAGACTTTGAGCTCATGTTATCCAAATGGTCATTATTATTATTATTATTATTATTATTATTCTAATAGCATTTCCAAGAACAAGGGCTATTCAGATAGCGAGGTGACCGTTTGTTACCGCTCAGTGGGAACAATGTGTGTACATGTGACACTGATGCAGTTACTGATTATTGCGATGTGTGTTGTGTTCTTCATCATCATCCTCCGTCTGCAGTTCCGGAAGAAGAAACTGCGTTTCGGTCGCAGCCGTATCCACGAGTGGGGTCTGTTCGCTCTGGAACCTATAGCAGCAGATGAAATGGTGATCGAATATGTGGGCCAGAATATCAGACAGGTAAATTGAGTTCTTAACTGTTTTTAGAGAGGTCCTGCATAATGGACTTCTGCTTCACGTCAAAGAGAAACAAAACAACAAAACAAAACATAGAGGCACTGTATCTTGATATCGGGGTGGATTGATGTGTTGTAGCTTTAATCGAGGCGCTTAACCCTCTGATAAGAGGTCAAATAAAAGTAAATACGTCACAGTTAGTCCTTTTATTTATTATTCAGATTATATATGGACAAAACTTCTAGGATGCCTTTAAATTACTGCGTTCGAGTGTTTCATTGCCATAGGTGTCTAATATCAAGCACCCAGCCATGCATTCTGCCTTTATAAAACTCTGAGCACTGTGATACGGTAACGGGATGGCACTGTGCCAACATGTCAGTTTGAGAAATTCCTTCCCTCCTAGATATTCCACAAAAGTCCAAGGGATTTTATAGAAAAGTGAAAGTGTTTAGGAACCACAGTAACTACAGTGTGTCAGACCACGTACAGCTATAGAGCAGAGCTTATGCTGTTTCAAACCTTCCTTCCCCTTATGTCATAAGTGGTGTAAAGCACACCAACACCAGACTCTGGAGCAGTGGAGTGACCTATGTCACTCAGTCTGACGGACGTGTCTGGGTTGGGCGAATGCCCGGAGAACTGTGAAGTTTGGAGGATGGTTAATGACCAGTTAAAAAACAATTGGGGCAGCACAGTGGTTCGGTGGGTAGCACCGCTTGCCTCACAACAAGAAGGTCCCGGGTTCAATCCCAGGTGGGGGCGGCTTGGGTTCTTTCTGTGTGGAGTCTGCATGTCCTCCCCGTGTCTGCGTGGGTTTACTCCGGGTACTCCGGTTTCCTCCCACAGTCCAAAGACATGTGTGTTAGGTTAATTGGTTACTCAAAAATTGGCATTAACTTGTGTATATATGTGTGACGGAATTGAGATGAACTTGGGTATAGATATAACCTTGTGTGTGTCGCTTACATGTGTCCACTGATACCGATAGCGACGTTAAAGAAGCCAAATAAATAAAAAACAACTGGGAACAGTTAGGGGAAGGCCCTTATTTGGTCTAACCTGACTGTGTGCCCCAGTACAAATAGGACCACAATAATGGGCTGTACAGAGCCCTGAGCTCAACACCGCTAAACATCTTTGGGAATGAGCCAGAACAGAAATCGGGAGCGAGGTCCTCTCACCCAAAGCCAGTGTCTGAAAATTTTAATTACCGTAATTAAAAATCCCACAGGCACAGTCTAAAAGCTGTTGCAGTTCAGTGGAAGCTTCTATAGCTGCAAAGGGGACCAAGTTTCTATTCGTGCCTATGGATTAGAATGGGATGTAATAAAAGCTTGTTGAGCTGTCCCAATATTTTTGTCCATATAGTGTAATCTTTAGAAGTTTATTCCAATGAAATAAAAAAAGCTACCATAACCACATAACGGACTATTAAATAAAGCGATGTACTTCCTTTTGTTAGCGATCGTCCTTCATTATTGCAGTTCTGAGATTAAAAGGGCACGTGTTCTATAACAGGATCCTCAGACCCTTTGTGTATTTATGGCTCGTGAATAATGCGCTTTCAGATGGTGGCTGATACGCGGGAGAAACGCTACGCTCAAGAAGGCATCGGCAGCAGCTACCTGTTCCGGGTCGATCATGACACCATCATTGATGCCACCAAATGTGGAAATCTGGCTCGCTTCATCAACCACTGCTGCACTGTAAGTACCCTTAAAGCAGCTCATACACCAAAGTTTCGCCTTCTGGTGCAGGGGTTAGAAAAATAAGAGCGAAAGCCCGTCACTTCGGCAACTTTGCCTCGGCAGTAGTTCAAATACAAAGCTTGTGTTACAGGATACCTGTTGTGAGTCATTAAATGTTCCTGAACTGAACGTCCTGTGCTGTACACACATACTAACACACACATTATCAAAGTGATCGTGTGTTAGGAAATATGTAATGTAATGTAATGTAATGTCCAATTATATATGGAATTGTTTTTTTGCCCAAGGGAACTTTCGCCCTGGAAGATTTCAGGTCATTTTTTAAAGTAAAATTTATTTCTGTAGCACTTTTTAAAATGTTGAATTGTCTCAAAG
>JAVSBV010156040.1:0-14901 GCA_033117975.1 Parotocinclus spilosoma
GTCTTTCTCTCTCTCTCTCTCGCCACCCCCCTCTCTCGGTTCTAGAACCCGAGTCCCTCAGAACTCGTCAAATGTGGTTGCCGACACATCTAGACCAGGACTAGATATATTTGACTAGGTTCTCGCCGTTTGCGTGGTACTTAATGCAGTCTTAAAAAAGTCTAAAAAGAGACCCTGTGGTAATGAATATGGTAAGTTCTTGGAAAGTGAGAGAAAACAAAAATATTCTGAGAAAACCCACACAGACCATGGAGAACATGCCAAACCCCACACAGGCAGTAACCGCACGCAAGTTAGGCTCAAACCTGAATTCCTGAAGCTGTGCAGCAACAAAACATTGGTTCTCACCATCCTGTCATTTGTTATATCCACATATATTTAAACATAATACCTTAAATGCCTTTATCTTTACTTCTGAAGCTGAAAGCAGGTCGTTTGAATTCCACTTCTTTTAAGTTCACCACCAAGTGCATTAAGGGGCTCACACTGGCCAATACTAAGTTCAAGTTAATACAGGTATTCCTTGTTTAGTTCAATCCTGATTCGACCCGAATTCATGAAATGAATAAACATGCAGGGAGTTATGGGTTGTGGGAAGCATTTTTTGGCCTGCGATTGCCTAAATTGCTATCCAAGGTATCGAAATGAGTGCCAGAGAGCAGCTCTTGAGTGCTGTAGGAGTATGATTCATAATGGATACTTTGGCTGACGAAATGCTAGTACAGTTAAAAAAAAATGATGTTTTTTACGTGGTAAATAATTTTTTTATTATTTGACACTGGCTCCATGTTCTCCACTGATTCTTCAGTAATTCTATGTGAGAAATATGTTTACAGCCCTGCACCTTTCCAAATGATTCTCAGACAATGTACAGAAACATGTGAGTGGTTAATTGGACCACCGGTTAATGGGACCAGCCACTTATTCGGACCAAATCCTAAAGTACCAAAACAAATCCTATTATATAAGTGTAATGTTATTTGCTGATTTGGACCAAAATTCCGCCTAATCGGACCAAAAAACGTGAGAGAATAAGAATAAGAAAAATAAGCCACAAGTCGCAACCTAGCGATCAGTAATTTATGGGAGGATTTTTGTGCTCTCCGGAAGAATTTGTGCTTTTATCAAAGGTCAGGAAATCCGAAAAGTTGTGTTGACAAGAGCAAAACCAGTGTTAGGTGAACACACCCATCACTTTCTTTCCCACAACGAAGCACCCAGTAGCCAGCAGCGTGGCTATTGGATGCATCTGTATCTCCGCTTTTCGGCGAATTGAAGTCAAGCGTAAACACAAGTGCAACACGTGCAAGGAATTCCATCAGAACGCTTTAGTCAGTGAACTGTTCGTGTCTTGTTTCCCCTGCCAAAATGCCACAGCGGGACTTAACGTTAGCTGAAAAAAATTGGTTTCCTGGATAAGATCAAGCAATAGCAATTAAACACTAGTCGGCGTCGTTTGGTGAAAAGTACCGGCTTGGTAAAGACAACAATTGTGCGTTTCAATGAACAAAGTTCATAAGCAACAGTAGTTCTTTTTTGTACGTTCGCTATATGTGTAAATCACACAATAAAGGTTTAATAAACATTTAATATGTTATATAGCACGTCCCGTTTTGTAACATAGGGCATGTTTGTTTAATGGGACCAACCGGTTATTAGGACCAAAATGATCGCGTACCGATGTGGTCCATTAACCGGAATCGACTGTATAAGAACAACTAAATGAAAATGAAATAGTCTGTTTTACTTCTAATTTGGACTAGATAAACGGACTACAAAGAGTAAAAGTGGGATTTTCTTCTGTATCTGTTTTGGTCTTTGTTCAAGAAATCCCAGTGTGATAGAGATGGATAGGGTCACAGCCATGACACTTAAGATGATGATTAGATGTCATATAAATAAACAAGATTAAGGGTTAAATTTGTATGTTTATTGAACACACCTAATGTAGAACAAGCCTGAAGTGACTGCACAACCATCTTAGTAGCCATGTGAGGTTGATTACAGTGAAAATGATGCAGTGCACCACAAAAACTTGTGCCTACAAATATACAAAAATACAAATGCAAAGCACATAAAGTAAAAATATTAGCAATAAAACCTCATTCCACTAGCATAGAATATAGAATTAACTACGCACTAACGTACACCAACACTACTTAAACCTTTGTTTAAACTTTTTTTTTGCTTTGGTAACCCTATTATGTTTTAATTAATGCATTAACTGCTTTCTTTTATTCAAAGTAAGTTGTTTTAACCCAGCCACTGTTTTTTACAGAAATCTACTAACTGTGGAAAATGACTGTAGTCCTACATAATTGTGATAATTTAATTTAATTGCGATTGTCTTAAATAACTGCAATTAGACAAATATGTAATAATTGTTACAGCCCTTGGTAAAAATTTGATTCCTGTGGTTATCTGTCTTTGCAGCGCGATGAGGTGGTTGAGTCCGTATGGATTCTGTAAAACAGATGTATCCAGTCTTATCAGTCAAAGAGCAGGGTGTATAGCAGCAAATTGTTTGGGTTCCTACCTTTCGCCCCGGAGCGTTCGGCCGTCCTTGCCTGTCGCCATTATAGAGCTATTGGTGAGGTGGCTTATATCCAGTGTCCAATTTACAACCTGATTTTTCGGGGCCAGGTCGTCTCCATTAGGTACGCGCGCCCGACCATCGCGTACGAGGGGGAACTCCCGAGATATTTAGTATTTTAGGGGAACTTTGAGGGTCTCCCGTCCCGTGCTTGTGCACTCATCGCACGTATGAGTTCATGCTCCTCCGCTGTCAGCAACCCAACGAGCCTCACTCCAGCTGGCTGCTTGTCCTGAATGGGACACGCCCCAGCCTCGCCACTTTGGAGACTTCCCAAATTGTGCTCTCTGCACGCTTGCCCCGTTATCACTTTGGCGCTCTCTCGCGATCAGTTCGCGCTTTGGTCCCAGTCGGGACACAACACAAGCGCCATTTTATCCTTTTGTTTTTGTGTGTTCAGGAGCTTTTCGCTTCGCTCTTAATCCCTTTTAGTTTTTCTATAATATTTCCCCATTATTATTATACGTCGTGGGATACGTTTATCCCGCATACTTGGGTCCTACTAAAAACCATCACATCTCGTAACACAAATCAGTATTTCCACTCGTTGTCATTAGATAGGGCTGGTATCTTAATACTGTTGCATACAATTTATTCAGTAATATATACAAAAGCACTGGTAGATGGCATTTTTATGTTGTTATTATATGATGGGCTAAAATGTAATGTGGAATTTATATTGTTAAGCAAACATTAGTGAAACGATAAAACGCTCAATATTTGATCACAATACTGAGTTCCTGATTTGATTCTCTACCAAGCTTTTGTTTCTGAAATGCAAACAATGGACATTTTCTGGAATACATTTGTTTTAATAGAAAAAGATTACAAGTACATTGGGGATACATCCTGACAAACCTATCGTATTTCATTTATCATTTTAATTTTAATAGAATAATTTTAAATTTTAATATAATCGACTATGTAATATAATTTTAATAATGTATATATCATAGCACAGCCTTATTAAACTTGTTTAAACATAGCTGCTACCACTGCTTTTCCTCACTACAGTTATAGGGCTCATACACTCCCGCCATATGACTCCCTACATCACACAGTGCCAAGTAAAAAGTGATTGTTGCGATACCACAGGTTTTCCTCACAACATTTACCAGTGCTCATCACTAAAGCTCGACATGTCTCATACTGCCGATTGCCTCATTTAAAATGCAACATGTTGCATATGAAATATGTTTTCTGCTAAATGTGGATTTATGTTTATTATCGTATTCCCATTGTAATAATTATGGCTTATCGTATTCTCAAAATGGTCGGACCATTGTAAAACAGGGAATACCTGTCCTAGAAAAAGTCATTCATTTATTTTATTATCTGATTAATTCTTAGTCCTGGTCAAAGATGTGACAACACTAAAGATATGTACAATGTAGAGTAGTCACTCTACAACTTTTGCAAAAATAACTCAACACACAGGCATTAATGTCTTAATCACTGGCAAAACATGGCCAAATTCAGCCCAAAGTATCAATATTTTGTGTGGCCACCATTATTTTCCAGCACTGCCTTAACTCTCTTGGGCATGGAACTCACTAAAGCGTCACATGTTGCCACTGGAATACTCTTTCACTCCTCCATGATGACATCACAGAGCTGGTGAATGTTAGAGACCTTGCCCTCCTCCACCTTCTGTTTAAGAATGCCCCACAGATGCTCATTAGGGTTTAGGTCTGGTGACATGACCTTTACTCTCAGTTTCTTTAGCATGGCAGTGGTTATCTTTAATGTGAAATTAGGGTCGGGCTGTTGGTATATTGCCCTGTGACCCAGTTCATGAAGGGAGGGGATCATGCTTGCTTCAGTATGTCACAGTACATGTTGGCATTCATGGTTCCCTCAGTGAACTGTAGCTCCCTACAGCCAGCAGCACTCATGCAGCCCCAAAACATGGCTTTCCCACCACCATGCTTAACTATAGGAAAGACGCACTTGTCTTTGTACTCCTCACCTAGTTGTGGCCACACGCTTAACACAATCTGAACCAAATAGGTTCATCTTGGTCTCATAAGATCACAGGATATGTTTCCTGGAGTAATCCTGGATGTTTTTTAGTCTGCTTGTCCTCAGCAAACTGTTTGCTTTATTCTGCTTCCTTCTGGGACAGCAGAACCAGTTTGATACAGTGTGAACCTTATGGTCCGAGCATTGACAGCCTGACCCCCCACCCCCTTTACCCCTGCAGCAATGCTAGCAGCACTCCTACACCTATTTATATCATATTATATCAAAAATAATAGTGTACTTACTTTTGTGAGATACTTTATGTTAATTGCTGTTTCCAAATGTTGTATTTATATTTTTAGTTATGGCATTTAGCACGTGCCCTTATCCAGAGCGACAACTGATACAGTCTTATAATCCAGGCAATGGTAGGTTGAGAGACTTGCTTAAGGATCCAACTGTGGCAGCTTGGCGGAGGTGGGATTTGTATCTTAACCGCTAGGCTACCACAGAGACCAAATTGCCCTTGGTGTGTGAATTTGTGTATAAGTGTGTGAGTGTATGAGCTCTATGATAGATTAGCACCGTCTCTGGGGTTGTTCCTGATTTGTGCCCTGTGCCGCTGGCTAGGCACAGGCTCTCCTGCCACCCTGACTAGGACTTAGCAGCATTGGCCAGCAGCCAATCTTTTATTCTGTTGGAGTGCAGCAACAAATGAAAACAGAGAGGAGATAAAAAAGGGGAGAAAGTACAACAATTAAGTAACTTGCATTTCATTCACTGAACCTTTGTTTATTTTTATCTCACTAAAGCACCTGCTGCTAAATCTGTTTGCTTCTTTTGGTGATATATTATACTATAGTAAGCATTCAGATGAACAAATTATTTTTATCTGAAATAATTGGCATAATGAAGTAAGACTGATCTTTCCGTTATCATCACATAATCATGAATGAGATTTTTTTCAGCTCTACACTAATCAGTAATATTTTATGTACGAAACATTCTATAGCAGTTTGCTGCTCATTTGTGACTTCTTTTGCAATTATTAGCCATTCCCAGTTAAATACCAGTGCATCCGCTGTTGTGTAAGTCTCACATTTGCATACGCTGTGGTAAATGTTTGTGTTGTTGAGCCAACAATGTAAATAAGGGACCATTCTTGGGCACGGCATTCGGAGGTGAAAGTGATTATATGGTAGGGAAAAACAGAGCCACAGAAAAATGTTTTCCTGCACTCAGCTGCCTGTGTGTGTTTTCCCTTGGCAGAGCTTGTGTAATGGCGGGCAGCGCGAAGTGCCAGCGCAGGGCCAGAACAGTGGCATACAGAAGGGTGAGAGTGCAGACGGGGTGGAGGACTCGCTAGCACCAGAGCACAGGAGGGCAGGTTGGACGCCGGACCTGGAGAAAGACTGCACCCGTTCTGTCTCACTGCTCGAACAGAAACGTAAAGTGGTCTCGTCCAGCATCGATGTGCCCCATGCCAGGTACGACTGCAGTGCGCCACATACTGGCAAAAATAGAAAGCATCAGGGCAAATGTGGGGGTAGTGTTGACGTTTCGTTTATACACAGTGTATATTTAACGTAAAAGCAACTGAGTTAATAGTTCTAGCTTATAGCGACTATTACATATTACTGCTTGTTTTATTGAATACAACATAAAACATTTAACAAAACATGACCAAAAATGTTGCATGTGCAAAAGATTGGGCAAGATGATCTAGATGTTGTTCGTAAGGTATCAGGTTTGTTCAAACTTGCAGAATTACCTCATAGTTTGACTTTGTTTCCTGTAGAACTCACCTTCTTATTAATGTTCAGCAAAGTAGTTAACTAAGGGTGCCCAAACTTTTGGTTTGAACTGTAAATATACACATCAGTGATATCGAAATACATCCTTTTTCATTTTATATATATATATATATATATAGAGTCTTGTGTCCTCAGCAGGTAAGTTTTGTTGTCACGGCTTGCTAAGTCAACCTATGGGAGGAGGGGGGTTGGAGTTGGTGTCATTGTGCTTTAATAAGGTCTGACTAACAGTATGAGAACTAGAACCGATGATGGAACAACAGCTTCAGTTCAATCGGAACCGGTACCAGAAAAAGATCTTAGTGAAGGACTGGAACTGGTAGTTGAAGAACAGGTTGGTAAAGAAAACAGAATCTGTAGTTAGTGAGATCAAGAACACAGAGTTTATAAACAGAACGTTTGTGCAAGTGAAGCATGAAATTTCTAGTATAGTTTTCATAATTTGTGTGCTAAAATACTATAAACTATCATATCATAGCAGAAAATCAACAAATGGTAATGCATAAGATGCTGTTTTAAAGAATGTAGATTTCAGGGTTATATATGCCAGCAGTGCCTCTTTTCAAACCGGAGTATTGAGTTTTAAGGAAATGAGCTGACTTGTTCTGTAGTTCTACATTATGAAGCAATATTTATTACCAAACAGGGTCTTTTAGTTTTAATATTTAGATGTTCATATAGTGTCGTGGACACCTTGAACATTCCTCTCGAGCAAACATTAAGGACAGAACAATCAAGAACCTACTATCATCAGATATTTTAAGCCAAGTCTAACATTTTTGAGTTTGTTTGTTTCTGGTAGGTCAGGCCACATCATTCCTGGCATTCACTCCCATGTTTCATTTGGCTTGCTCTGCATAAAAAAACATATCATTGAGTTGATGATTTCTTCCCAGGGCAATTTAAAGTAATGGTAGGCTATTTAATGTATGTGCTCTACCGTACTCCTTTTTTTACCAATGAGTAGTCTTGCTGTGTAAATTAGAATTCTGTAAGAATGTGTACAGAAGCTGATACAATGCATCATGTTTTCTTTCACATGGATTAGTAAAAGTATATATTCTAATTTCCCACATGTGTTATTGTGGTTTACTGCCGACAGGAAGGAACAGAGAAAGGCATATTGAGTAATGAATACTTCATTCCAGCCTCTCCTGTTGCATGTAAAGGTTTATATAGTAGTGAATGTAGTGTGCATCTGAAACTCGGAGCATAATTTTCAGTCATATTTCTGGAGTGCTCTGTTGGTTGTAGCCCACACGATAGTAGCTTCTCATAATATATGAACTATATGTAACTAATTGATTTAAACTAAACTGCGATGCCTGTTTCAGACAGAATGCTGAGCATCTCGCTCAAACCTGCCATTGTGGTCTGCTATTTCAGTAACCACGTTGGCAAAGAGCGAGTTGATTTATAGCAGTTAGCAGATGGTTTAATCCCGAGGACATTACAGTCGAGCAGCACAGGGTTGCACAAGGGCCCAGAAGTTGCAGGATGGGGGTGCTGTGTAGAACGTATTGTTTTAGATACAGTCCATGAGTATGGTTGCCTCACAGTGAAAATGTGATTAACATTTTATATACTAGACTCTCAGCAATCTGAGATATTGAGAGGAACTAATGCAATACCTTAAATCTAAACATGTTGTAAACATAATGTTGGCTTGAATTGGATAAATTACAGATCTTAAGCAGATTTTGTGTTTTGAATATTTTAAAGATATTGCGGGATACGTGATGCAGTGGAGTAGGATTGCATTTCTTAAGCTGTTATTAAAGCTAATGGATACAGTGAGGAAAATGGAAAATTCATACTATTTTTCAAAACAAGTAGTTAGTGGTTTAACTCAGTGGCAGAATTGGGTTGTTGCAGTGATTGTGTTTATGGTGGCCGCATTTTGCCGTTCTGCTCCCCCCTCGCTTTCCAAATGGATGCTGTGTCCCTGAGCATGTTTGTGGTTTCAACAAATACTAATTTTTATGTTTTTGCTTGTTATAAAAAAAAGAACACAGGACAGCCAACCTGTATAATTTATCTGTATTTATAGCAGAAGTGTAAGGGCAGTTGTTTGGACAGACAGTAAACTTTTATGTATCTTTGTAAAACCCATTCATGAATCCTCAAAGTCAAAGGAAATTGCAACTTGGTAGTGCATAGATACTTAACAAAGGTTTCTTTTTTTTTTCTATTTCACATGCTGTGTAGCCTGCATCTTTGGCTGGGCCTTTTGTAATGTTTGTCTCATCCTTGTACTTTATCGGTAATGAAATAGCAGTATATTTTAACCTAAGGTTGCAGGGTTGAAGTTGGGGTTCTAGACCCTATTACAAGAAAACACAGAGCACAGGCATGTGATGTATGGGATGATATGTTTTAAATAATGCTCTCACATAGATCAATAAGTCAAATGGATGCAATAACAGCAATTGTTTTATAAATCTCTGTTAATCACATTTTCACTATTTGACTGTGAGGCAACCATATCTATGGACTGTATCTCAAACAATACGTTCTACATACCACATATAACACTATTATTTCTAACCCAGCTTTATAAAAAACTATATTATAATAAATTGAATTGTAAAATCACAGCACAGTGGCTCGGTGGGTAGCACCACTGCCTCACAGCAAGAAGGTCCTGGGTTCAATCCCAGGGTGGAGCGGCCTGGGTCTTCTGTGTGGAGTCTGCATGTCCTCCCCGTGTCTGCATGGGTTTACTCCTGGTACTCTGGTTTACTCCCTCAGTCCAAAGACATGTGCATTACATTAATTGGTGTCTCTAAAGTAGCGCTTAGTGTGTGAATGTGTGTGTGACTGTCTGTGTGTGTGCCCTACTATAGATTGGTACCCCATCTAGGGTTGTTCCTGCTCTTGCACCCAGAGTGGCCCGCGACCTCTTGTGGATTAAGCGAAACATATTGAATTAATGTAAATTCACACAGTGTGATTCCAGTGTAATTGTACTATGGGCAAGAATATATAGGATTAAAATCTTAGCACTAACAAGGTCATGTTTGGGTCAGCAGAAATGGACCTTAAACTTAAATTGTTTGGATTGTATATAGTAAGATCTGGATAAGAGCGTCTGTTAAATGACTAAACTCACTGGCCATTCTATTAGGTACACTTATTGGAGTGCTTGCTAATGAAAATATCTAATCAGATAACCACAAGTCAGCAACATTTAGGAATGTAGACATGTTCAAGACCACCTGCTAAAGTTCAAACCAAGATTGTTGCTAGAGGTAGACCTGCTGCTGGGAGTACATCAAAAAATGCTGAAATCTACTGGGATTTCTACACACAGCCATCTCTAGAGTGTAAAGACTGATCAGAGAAAGAAACAATTTCCAGGGCTCAGAAGTTCTTTAAGTAAAAATGCTTTGTCAATGTCAGATGTCAGAGGAGAATGCCCAGACTGGTTTGAGCTGATAGAAAGGCAAGAGTAACTGACGTAAGCAGAAGAGCATCTCTGAATGCATTGAATCTTTAAGCAGGTGGGCTACAGGAACAGAAGACCATACCGGGTTCCATTACTGTCAGCTAAAAACAGGCTACGATTTACATGGGCTCACCAAATCTGCAACGTGGTACGAAGTAAGTCTCAATTTCACGGTACTTTAATGACCTGCACAGTCACCAGATCTCAATCCAACAGAGCACCTTCAGAATGTTGTGGAACGGGAGATTTGCATCTGCATGATGCTGTCATATCAGTATACACCAGAATCTCTGACGTACTTGATGAATCTCTGTGACAAAAAATGAAAGCAAAAGGGGGCCAATCCGGTACTGGCATGGAGTACCTATGTAGGCTAGTGAGTGTATATGTTAATGTGATGTAAATACTTAGTGTTTATGCTTATATTGTCCTCTAGTATGTCTGTATATTGCTTTTTAAATGTGTCAGATTCAAGCAGTGGTGATTAAGGCACTACAATTGCTGGGATAAAATATTGTAATTGTTTGACAACACTAATTTAAACTATTTAAAGATGCAATTTAACACTTAAACTTCCTGGTTAGTGAGTTTAACGTAAATGTTTTGGGGTTTTCTGTTCATTTCACAGTGCAGAAGAGCAAACCCAGACACACATGCTATACACGTGATAAAAATTAGGATGAAAAATGCTGGCATCATTCTTTTTCATGGACATTGATGAATGTATATGTCTAAGCTCTTAAACGTTTTATTTTTGTGTAAAACCACTTGAAGTAATTAATCATTAGAAGCCCTTGAGAAACTAAAAGATTAGATTTAAGTTTATCCCATCTGACCTCCATAGTAATTTCTCAGGAGTGGATGGAATTTAGACAGCAGATAGATTACATCGTTGGGGGCTGAGGGGCAGGGAGGGAACTGAGCTTGTGGAATTGAAGTGCACTTTGGCCCCTCAGGTTGTGATTAAAAAGGCTGTGCCACACACCCTTGAGTTTGTGATTGCATACCCATCAACGGTAACCTAGATACAGAAGCCAGTTAACCTCAGTAGGCTACAGTGTACAGCTACTCAGGGTGTGTTCAATTACCGTAAAATGAAGAAGAATGCGTGCAGTTGCTGGCCTGCGGGGCAGGGATGAGCGTGAAATGCACCTTTCCCTCCCTTGTCAGCTTTCGGATTCTCATTATTGAACTGAATAGCTATGCTCGTCATATTTGTTTACACCAATTCAGCGCAAACAGTCCCGACAGCTTTTGCAGCGAAGAAATCAATATCCGCTCTCTGATAACTGATTGTCACTGGATCAGCACAAGTATTTTGACAGCTCTGGCAAACAAATTGCTGCAGCCTGATTTGATGACTGACCTATTTCACTGCCTTCCTCTCAGAGGCAAGTTTAACAGACTTGATTTCCATCCATCCGTCCGTTGTCTTCCACACAGGGTTGTGGGCCAGCTCTGGGTGCAAGGGCAGGAACAACGCTAGACGAGTCACCAATCCATCATAGGGCACACACACACAATCATGCATACAGTCACACACTAAGGGCCACTTTAGTGATACCAATTAATGTAACACACATGTCTTTGGAATGTGGGAGGAAACCGGAGTACCTGAATTAAACCCACACAGACACAGGGAGGAGATACAGACTCGAGACAGAAAGGACCCAGGCCGCTCCACCCTGGGATTGAACTCTTCTTGCTATCAGGCAGCGGTGCTACCCAACGAACCATCATGCTACCCTACAGAGATGATTTATTATGAATTCTATTTACACATACTGTGTATGCCAATGGCTGTTGAGCAAAAATGATACTTTTTAGATATTGGCAGGCTGTTACATTTGGTTTTTTAATTTTAATGTTGCTATCAGTATCAGTGGATGTTTCAGCGACACGTGCAAGGTAACATATATACACAAAACTAGTCAGGAATATACACTCAAGTCCATGCCAAATTGGCATGGTCTATTAACCTATTGCATGTGTCTGAATTGTGGGAGGAAATCAGAGTACCCGGTGTAAATTCTCACAGACATGGGGAGGACAGACACTCCAGATTCCACACAGCAATGATCCAAACTGCTCAACCCTGGAACTGAACCCAGGACCTTCTTGCTGTGAAGTAGTGGAGATGGTGTATTTTGTAATTAAAATAATGGGCCTAGTTCAACCTAACGTAAGGCTATGGTATTCCATACCATATAATAAGGAAGCGTATATTGACCATATGGACTAAATAATTTATAATTAATAAGTACTGTCTTAAGTAAATTGCTTAAAGTTTCTGGTTAATATCACATCACTTAACCACTGTGGTAACCCAGCGGTTAAGGTAATGGACTATGGACCAGAAGGTCCAGGGTTCAAATCCCACAGCTGGTTCCCTGAGCAAGGCCCTTATCCCACAATTGCGTGGATTGTAAGACTGTATGAATTGTAAGTCTCTCTGGATAAGGGCGTCTGCGAAATGATGTAAATGTAACATTAATTAACCATACTGTTAGCCTTTCACGTCTCATAACTATAATACAATATTACTGCTTAGATGTTTTTATATACAAGCCCAAATCAGAAAAAACCTGGAATGGTATATTAAATGTTTATCTTACACTTGACACTGGAATTTTCTTTTAGCTGTAAGGGATACATTCTGCCTTGTATCACACATTTTATTCCCCTTAATGCCAATTGGGCATCGTTTGCCACTGTCTACCTGAGTATTGCTGCTGACCATGTCCATCCCTTTATGAGCACAGTGTCCCATTTTCTGATGTCTACTTCTAGCAAGAAAACACGCCATGTCATAAAGCTCAGATCATCTCAAGCTGGTTTCTGGAACATGAAAATACTGTACTCAGATTTAATGAACGGATTAATATAAAAAGTAATGTTAGCAATTAATATTAGCAACAGTAATAATCGTTCCTTTTCTGTACTGGCCCAATACAAACCCAGAAACCATCTAGCAACACAGGCTGCAAGGCAGGAACCTTGCGCGCGCGCACACACACACACACACACACACACACACATTAACTCATATAGGGGCACTTTATAGATGCATGTCCCGAGTACCCAGAGAAAATTCATGCAGACATGGGGAGAGCATTCCATCTTTAATAATATAATAATAATAATAATAATAATAATAATAATAATAATAATAGTATTAGTCAGGGGTTAAATCATAGGGTTCAGAGTTTTGTATTTATTATTATTATTATTATTATTATTATTACTAGAGATGCATACTAGAGGTGAATGGAAGTGGCCAGATTTCATCAATCAGTTGGCTATGGCCTTTTTATGCACCATCACTATTAATTTGCTGAATCTACCACTGGATAAAGGGAAACATAAATATTTGGGCAACATGATCTACTAGTGTGTTTTGTAAGGTTTATGTTTGGAGGCGTTGATACTACATTCTACATGTGAGGATGCCCAAACATGTCATATGACCAGGGGTACCCCAATGCTTGCACAAAGCTGTATTAATATTATCCAGGAAAAAATGTATACCAATATCTATATACAGTGATGCAAAACTATTACATATTTAAAGTTGAATCTGGTATACAAAGCATCTGCTTTAATTAAATGCATTGAGGCTATTTTTTGGTTTGTGGGGGCTTTGTCTTCATTTGCCCAAGTTGTTCAGGATCTCATGATATTTATGCCCTTCCTCTAGAACGCATGCGGGCTTTGGCTATTCTTTTCATGTTTATGTTTTCCCTGTAGCAGGAAACGACCATTTGTAAGAACTGGCAATCTAACTTGTGGCAGCTCAGAAGTTTTGACAAATGGCCTTCAGACGGCCAGTTACACACACAGGAAATGAAGAAGGATTTAGAGGATGTACCAAACTCACATCATTGTTAGGAGTGAAAACAGCAGCAGATTCTTACCAGGTTCAAGGTCTTTTTAGACATCCAGTCTTTCAGTAGGGCAAACTCACTTTAACACATTAATCTGTGTTGCTAAATGCATTCCATTGTGTTATTTACCATCTACAGTTTTACTCTAATAAGGTTAACTTAAAATGTGCACTTAATCGTGTCACCACAACAACCGTTAATTACTTGGCCCAGTCCCAAAAAAGATCCATATGGTGCATATCACAGACTTAATTGAATTTTCTGCACAATGCCTTTTCCGATCCTACTGTTTAGCAGCAGTATGGTAAAAGCAGGAAAGCTGTGGAACTAAAACATCAGGCTCATGCCAACTCTCAGACAATGGTGATATTGTGATGGTTTGTTATTGTCGTTTTATCTTATGTAACAAGGTATTTCCTTTTCTCTCTGCTGTCACTATACTGAACTGGGGAGTATGGCGTTAAAACAGAGTGTGAAACGGACAGCAGTGTGCTTTTTTCAGACGCTCAGTAGGTGCCAAGGAAAATAACTCCCGAGCAAAGGGGACAGTACTTGGAGCGTAACTTCAGGGAACATGTGATTAGCATCTGAAAAGTACTTCTCTTGCTGAAGCCTGGAAATGCTGGAACAATTCCAGGTCACTAAGAGTAAACTTCTCTTCTGTTGCTTGTTGGCTGCTTTTAGGCCTCTCAGATTGGATGCAACGCTGTTTTTTTCTGACTTCCTTAAATTGCTTCTTGGATGAAATATTTATAGATCAGATTACCTTAACAAGCAGATGGGGTTTATTTGAGCAGCTCAAAAAAATGACAGAGAACAACTTGAACAACAAAGTTAATCTAAGAATACTTTTTTGTTAAATCTGATGGGGGTTTGTGTGCAGCTTTGTAAAAGTGTGCTTTTTTTAACCATATGATTATTACATACATGGGTCAGTAACACGATGTGAAAAATTGTACAGCATTTAAAGTCACTTAATACATGGCAAAACCACCAGCCGATAATAAACCAAAATAAGTATTCAACAAAGTACACTGCTCCTAAAATTAGGGGATACAGTCGATTCCGGTTAAATGGACCACTGTTTAATGGGACCAGCGGCTTATTCGGCTCAAATCCTATTAAATATGTGTAATGTTATTCGCTTATTTGGACCAAAATTCCACTTAATCGGACCAAAGAACGTGTACAGTATGTAAT
>JAVSBV010156060.1:0-14900 GCA_033117975.1 Parotocinclus spilosoma
CCTTGTTGCTAAGTTACGGATACACTAAGCTGGGCAGTAATAAATAAATAAATAGTAAATAGTGTTACAGTAATACACCGAGCAGTCAAGACTAAATGGGAATAAATGATGTTAATAATAGGGTTGTTTAGTCTTAAAGCCCAAGTCTCATTCCAAGTGCAAGTCAGTGAAGGTAAAGTCCAAGTCGAGTTTCAAGTCTTTTTAAATTTAATCTAGTCGAGTCTCAAGTCATCAAATTTGAGACTCGAGTCCAAGTCATGTCCGAGTCCACATGTCTGCAGATAGATATGAACCTGCAATGGTTTGTCTGGTCAACTTCATTCCATTTGTTAATAAACATCCATTAATGCATTTCAGGCCTGTTGGGACACTTAAGCATTTGCCACTTTGTAATGTTGCCATTCCACCACAATTAAAAGACGTTTTGGAACAGTAAATACCAAGCGATTTAGTGTTTTAGGATTTACTTAGTGTTTCATGTGTTAGCAGTTATTGTTGAATGGCAGATCTTGTGCTATCTTGTGCTGTTTGAATATTATGGCTGTTCAGCTTAAGCTTGCACTCTAAAATTCCTAATGATTTCTTGAAATCTTCAATTATTTTATCCACTGTAGAGGGAGAAATAAACAAATCCCTTCCAATCTTTCTTTGAGGTACATTGTTTGTGAAGATCTTCTGCTCACCTTTCCTAATCAAATACTGTACATGATTTTGTACCAAATCTTGATTACAATCACCTGTTGACATCACCTGTTTGAAATCACAACATTAAGTTACACTACTGCCCACTTTTTCTAAATGTATTGCAGGTCTGAAATGCAGGAATGTATGTTCATTAACACATGAAATGAAGTTGATAAGACACAAGATGTAATATCTCATAATGTCTCCAGTTAAATATATGTTAAAGAAAATTTAAGAAATGTGTCTTTTTATATGCATTTCCATACAGTCTCAACTTTTTCTGATCTGGGGTTGTACATTTGGAATCTCTTTACATGGTGTTGAATTGTACTTTATTACTGTTTTCTTAAAATGGTTCCACTAGCCTTAATGGTCTGTGTTATTTAACTGGATTTTTATTTGTGGAGAAATTAGTCGCATATCACTCAGCATATCAATTAGCATAAATAAATACAGTGATCAACATAGTGAACTGTGATCCAGTCACCCAACCCTAGGTGCTCAATTAATAAAATATTTACAGTGGTTTAATGACAAACGTCTGTTTTTGCCTGCGTTTGTCTTTTCAAACTCACACAATAAATTAACTTAACTAAAAGAGTAAATATAGACTGCTACCCACCACTGTTCTTAATTTACACTTATTCACTCTTAATTGTGAACACAATCTTTGGCTACTTTCATTTGACTCAATACAAATAATGATGACTGACAATATACAAAGGCCAGATAGTGGCCTTTATTAAATCTGTTTCATTGAATTAAAAAAGCTCCCTATTTATACATATTAACTGTGTTATTAGTCATAGTACGCTCTGATTTTCCATTCTCTGCTTCTTGAACACATTGAGACTGCAGAGGCAGGCAGGCTCATGTAGTTACATAGCCTCACAATGTACTGTGAACATATAATATATTAAGTTTTATCATTGGCTGTCTACATACAATATTATATGTTTACCATAAAAATAATACAGTATATCAGTTACATTGGTACATACCAAGTAAAACCAGCTTATATGTTTTAATGTGAAAGAAATGCTGCTATGTTATGAATTAATTACATATATGTCCAAATATTTCTGTTTTGACTACTTAATGAAGCAATTTTAGAAAATGATAATAACTAGATAATTTATTATTTTAGTATTTTTTTTCTTATAAAAATTCTTACATTTCTTAATAAAATATTCAGTAATAATAAATTTCATTCGGATTGGCCTAATTCAGATTACCCTAATTTTAATGGAACTTTATACACAAACCATTTGTATTCTGATTGAGCTAATCATTTAATTATTAGGCCGGATGTAAATGTAATCAAAGATTCTGTCCCGCTGTAGCTTTGAATTCCTGATCTACACTCCCCTATTATTGAAGTGTAACTCAGTCTTTTTCTGTTAAATGTTTAGTTGATCATTACTATCATAATAAATGGTCATTAACTTTACTATGTTGTATACCTGTTACCTGGTCTGACCATTCTTTGTCCTCTCTCATCAACAAGCCATTTCATCCCATAGACCTGCCTGTCACTAAATGGTTTTCATTTTTGCTCCAGTTTGTTGAATTTTTATTTATTTTACATAATACTAAAACCACCCAATCTGGCACTAACAATCATGCCACAGTCAATGTCAATTTCATCATATTGTTCTCCATTGTAAAGGTCAAATCCCATGTCTGCATGTCTATATATAAGTCTTTTATATGACTGGCTGATTGGACAAACGCATGTCTGAGCAGTATTTCCGTAGGTTATCGGATTGAAAGGTACATGAGGTCTACGAGTCAGTGTGCAACTGTGAACTCTATGAGCAGCTGGAGGTCATGGGGTAAGTTTAAACCTTGCCAAGGACATAGTGTGCTGTTCTGTCTTTCAGTTACTTTCCTTCAGTCCCTCCTTCCCTTCCACTGAAAGGCCACACTGTTGTCTTTCTCTGTCTCTTTCTCTGCCTACCTAGTGAAGCCTCCAGACTAGACTTTGCTGAGTAAATCACTAACATCTTCAAAAGATCTCAAATGCCACATTGCTGTCTTTGAGGGGGAAAAAGAAAAGCTCCTTAGAAAGAGCATGCAGTAGTGTAGAAGCCTTTTTTGAGTCAGACGAGGCCACAAAAGAGTCTCTCTGTGTAGGGACAGAATTAGATGAAAAGCCGGGGGGCGATCATCTCCGCCGTGCGCTTTATGTTTAGGCGTCAGTAGATGGAGAGAAAAAAAGAAAGCATGCAATTACAGGAGAAGACTTCAAAGCTGCTTTCACGCCCTCATGAGCGAGGTTACAGTGAAACCAGGAGGTAGTGGTGAGACGCGTATACAAGGCTGGTAAAGGTAAAATCCCCAAATCTGGGTCCTTCTGAAAACTTCCCCCAGGTAGACAGAGGATAACAGATCCAGGCCACGCAGACCGTGGTTAGCAGGACCACACTTACATTAGGTCATGTCTAGTTAAGAAGCCATCTGTTGAGAGGCAGACGTGTGTATGTGTATGTGTATGTGTGGTTAGCAGCAGACTGAGAGACAGCTCAGACCTGTCATTACTCCATCACTAGCACAGCAGGTTTCTAGCAGCTTAACACCCTAAGTATAGCTTGCAACACTTTCTGAAGGTAAAGCTAGGTAAGAAAACAAAAGAAAAAGAAATTCATTTAAGTCCTTAATCTGGAATAAAACCTATTCATTAAACAAATGGAATAGATACTGCACAACTAGCTGTGGCCGCTCCATCTTTAACATTGCAACATGAATAATCAGAATGACCTCCTCATGATCATTTTATGACAATTTTCTTGTTGAGTAGGAGTTTGATGACAGAACATCACTGCAGCTGTCTAAGTGCTGCTGCACTGCTAGTTTTTCACTGCTGTTATGAAAACTAGTTGACTGTACCACAGAATTTGTATTGCTATGATCACAATTTATCAGTGAGCTTTACTTGCTGTAAATTGTATATTATAGCCAAAGAACAAACTCAAAAACAATCAACAATTCTTTAATGATTCCACTTCATGTCCATTTATTTCCCCATATATTTTAGTGGCACTATGGCACTCTACTGGAAACCACCAAAGTCAGATTACCAGATGTTGAAGCTTAACTAGTTTTAGTGCAATTACGCCAATCCAACTCTTGTGTGCTGTTCACGACTGGGCATTGCGCATGGTGATCTCAGGATTGTGTGTGACTGCTTAGCCATTGAAACCCAATCCATTGAGCTGGTGAAGAACAGTCTGGAGAGGCAGTTTGGAACTTGATAGTAGATTTAAAGGTAATGGTTTGTTTATGTATAAATTGGTCCAGTGGATTATGATGCAGCTCCGGGACTGCCTTCTTAACCAGAAGGTCTGGGGTTTCCATCACTGCAAAACTTTTACTGTATTGTCAGTGAACAAGTATCTGGATTTTACCTTTCAAGACTGTAAAAGTTGTTGTGAATGAGGGGGTCTGCTAAATGTTGGAAATGTAAATTATCCTGATTTGGGAGCTTAACTGCTGACACAACTAAGATGTTTAGATTTTACAATAATGTATGTCTGATTAAAATAATCGGAGCATCTGACTGTTTTTGCGTTATTTGCTAAAAATATCTTTTTGCTAATATGTTAGTTCTGCCTTAGCAAAGTCAAAAAACATGCCTCTACTGAACAGATATAACATGCGATATGACCTTGCAAAAGCAAGAGAACAAAAATCTTGAGAACTATAGAACAACAAAAGAGACCAGCACTTGACTAGGAAACAAAGTATATACAATGAGTATAATTGACTGAAATTGATATCCATTGGAGCAACCAGAAAGTATACTAATGAACATTAGAGAAAAACAACTAGAACAATACAGACTATAAACCAGCCACACAACATCATAGTAGCTGGCAATACAAAATAAGGGTTGTGTTATTATTAAAAATGCCACCTTCAAACAGTCTAGGCATTACTTTAAAATACAGAGTAACTGCAAAATACAGAGTGCAGTTAAGGCAAGCTAATTTCAGCCGCTCTTAGCACATGAAGATCATAGGTATTATTAAAGGAGTAATAATTCATGTTTATATGTGGAGCTGTTTCACAAAGTGAATTTGCTCGACAAGCTTAAGTCATCACAGTGCAGTCCATACGTTGCCACATCATTGCAAAGGCAGCACTAATGCAGAAACAATTTGGTCCTAGATGTGCACTCTGTATGCTTCACCACTTCCTGCTGTGCATTTCCTGTTCCTTTTGTCCGCTGCAAGTTTGGAGGTAGCACTAAAAAGTCCTGGGACAGTCACTTTAAAGTGTACAAGGACCATATGCTTGCTTGTTTTTTTCCCCACAAAAGAACTCTATTAGTGCCATGAAATGACCTTAGGTAACACAGGAAAGATATCTGCTCCACATGCAGTTCCTCATAAGGAGCACAAATGTCAAATAAGGTTCCTTCCTCCTGGTTGTACCTGTTTGAAAATGCACCCTGGACATTTTCATATCAGCCATATATGTTTTAGTGCTGTAAATGCCCTGTATTGGGTATCAATAAGGACAATATAAAAACAATTACATCAGTAAATCCTTCAGCAAAATATTTTAATTAAAGATTATGTAATGATCCTCAGAGACAAAAGCTTGTTCCACATTAAACATAATAAATAAAAAAGTCCTACAGGTAGATGTAAGAGCAGCAGATCTTGCCAGTATATCTAATATTATTGCATTTAATGTCTAATGCATTATTCAGCTGAAAAATGTTTTTATTTCTTTTTTTTGTCTTACATTTTTTAGCAGACTTACTCTAATTTCCTATTAGTAGCTAGAAAAAAGAAGAAAAGAGGACATCAAGGGACATTTCTTTTATCTAAAATAATAAAAATGCAAAAAAAAAAAATCACTGGTAATGGTTTTAATTAGTGGATCTCTAATCAGACAACAGCACTTTGTATTTTGACCGGCACTATCCTGAACGATGCCAGGCCCATGATATATAATGTAAACCCAATAAAGTCTCCACCACATGTCCAAGATAAACATTAGCAGATGATGCGCAACAATTAAAACCGCAATATCAAGAAAAGGTTGTTATGGAACAAAATTGTAATAACCACACAACTAGAAAACTCAGAGGAGACAATAGTGACTGTTCTGATTTCCTGTGTTTGCAGTTTGATAGGTTATCTCATCCAATGTGAAACCATAACGCCAGTGTACACTGGCCTAATTTTGAAAAGTCAATATAGAGCTATATGAACGTCTGGGAAAAGAAAGTTGACCAGGAAGCTCTGATGGTTCTGGCGTCCGCTCTTATTTACAAAGTTCGTTCGATTAGTAATGGCTTTGCTTGAAAATTGCCACTGTGGTTTTTAAATGCCCAGCAACCAAGAACGTACTGGTAAGTTATTGCAGGTCAAAATGTAATCCCAAATACATGAGCTGCATAAACTAAATATACAACAAACAGTTTTAGACAAAAATGTTCTACAAGTTGACTTTTAGAAGTTTGTTGTTTGTATAATTTTAATAGAATTAGGAATATATACATATATGATGTGAGATTGAGGTATTATATTTATTCCACTGCATTTGCTCATGTTTTTAAAGTAATGTCTAGTGCATCCTTCTCACCAACATGATATAATAATAACATATTATAACCAACATATATAATAAGTATAATCTACTAAACTGTTTTCCAGTACTAAGGTGATAACAACTTTTATTTTAAAATCAATTAGCTTGTAATATGTCATCCATATTATAAAGAATAAATGATGCAGCTTATCAATGGTGCAGATCAACCAGCAGTTTATGAGTGGAAGTCCTGCCATCTCTCTCCCTCTGTGCGTGCGTGTGTGTGTGTGTGTGTGTGTGTGTGTTTGTGTGTATGTGGGGGGGGGGTGTGCTTGCTTTCTAAATGTTTGGACTACAGACTATTCAAACTCGACTGTTGTGTTAAGAGATTTTTTTTGCAAGATAAGTGCTTATGGGTAACAAACTGTAAATTTACATTTTATGTCATTAAGCAGAATTACAATTAATACAGTATTACAATCCAAGCAATTGTGGGTTAAGGGCCTTGCTCAGGAACCCAACTGTGGAGCTGGAATTTGAACCCTGGACCTTCTGGTCCATAGTCCAGTACCTCCAGTACTAGGCCACCACAGTCCCACAGTAAATGGCATTCATGAGTGTATGTGCCTGTGCTATTGTTAAGCAGTACTGCCCCCCCCACCCTGCCTCTGTATTCTCTCGAACCTGTATTTACAGTTTTCACAAAAAATAGGGGATATTTAATTAGGAAATAGTTAATAATAATGATTTTTGCGAGCAGTACATATAAACTGGTTCACACGTTGAATCTCTGTTCCATCTAGGTACATTTTCTGTGTGATTTACCATAGATGTATAGTAATTTGTGCAGTAGTCCAGAGGCATGCCAAAATACACTTTTAACACAACATACACTTACATCTATTATGAACGCTCGTTTATTATCCCTTTTTGATTGACAGTAAAGAATTCCTTCTGTTCTAAACAAAATATATATAGATTTCCCTCTATTCCAGTTGATTTGTTCTAGACATAGCATGAACCATGCATTACACACGCACACACACACACACACACACACACATACACATACACACACACACACACACACACACACAAACACGCATGCACACATGCACACTGTCCAGCTGATCAGGCACTCGTGCTGTCGCTGGTCACAAAAGAGTCCTTGAGCCATGTAGTTACGTTAGCAAGGGCTAACTGAATTACAAACGAGGAGAGGCCTGCTAGACAGAGTGCTCAGTGTGGAGAATCTCAATCCAATTTGCTCTACTGCTTGCTCTGGTTTCCTGGAAAAAGTGCTTGCATCGCTCCTCTGACCTCACACTGCTCAGCTTTCTGAGTGGCAGAAGGTAAATGAGAAGCTCTCGTGCTAATGCACCATTTTTCACATGAACACAATGTTTGGGGAAAAAAAGGAGAACCACACTGACTTCCACTGAAATGTAAATGCTGGCTAAGTTTCACTCCACCGCCGTTTTTTCAAAGGATCGTCTTTCTACACAAACAAGGAAGTAAAGTAACCTGCCTTGCTGCCAGGGTAATCCACACTATCATCAGTCATTAAAGATCAACGTTCGCCAACAATTATTACAGGCCAGTGTTTAGTCTGTAACCCTGCCTGCATTTGCTAAGTGGTCTCACATTGTTTTAAAACACACATATCTTCCAAGACAAATACTTCTGTTCCCTTGCTTACTGGTGACTTACCTTGGGTATAACCAACAGTACACCGAGCATTTATTTCGTTCATTGGTTGTATCTAAATTGACTTTGTTGACTTTTGTCTTTTTGAACTTGATGTAATAAGGGCTCTCACAAAGTTCCACATTTCAGTGTCATCACTAAGCCTGTAACTACAAATCTGGCTATAACTGGGGGTGGGCAATATGACAGTACACAATATGTATTGATACGCCTCTTACAGTTACTTATACATCATATTATAGAACATGCAGCCAATCTGACCCTTGATGGCTATTGTGAATAGAGTGTAATATATGCTCAACTGCAATGTATACAACTTTAGAAACCACAGGAATAACCATTTAAACCATGAACCAAGACCAAACAGATAAAGTGCTATCAATTATGTGGGTTTCCTTCTTTAGGGTGACAGTCAGAATGTTACAGCTGAGTATTTATGCAATACTTTAACCATGAGAAATGAGTCCTGACTACCAACTTGGTTTGGTAGCAAAACAACTATACTGCATCATTAATTATGGTTTCAGTAATAGTTCAGTATTTTACTAAATAGCTACAAAACAAATGTGTGTACCTGTACCTGTAAGTGTGTATTGTCAATGCAAACTGCTCTTAGATTTAGATTAGTCTATCTAGAGTTCACTGACAGCCCCTCCTTTTAAATAAAAAAAGAAATACATAATTTGGTATGCGCTTATCCAAAGCTACTTACAGAAAATGCTTGAAATAAGAGTATAGCCTCATTAAAAACTGCATACAACTGCGCCAGTACAATTAATGCACTATTAGTGGTATAAGTATCAGCATCAATAGTCAACACATACGCCCATATGCCATAAAATAAATCACCATAACATCAATTTTATATGTAACGACAGAGCACACCTAGTTTGTCACCTAGTTTATAGCTAGCAGGGTATATTGCATGCTTTTTACGTAATACTAAAATGTCTGATTGGCATTAAAAATGATGTACTACAACAAATACTTTTAATTACTAAAAACTAAAATATATTATATAGGTGACATAGTGAACAGCACTGTGGTTTCACAATTTCCTTCATATTTTGAAGACATGAATTAGGTGTCTCTAAAAATGAGTGATTAAGTGTGCATATGCGCATGGACTGACAGCCTGTCCCGGGTTGGTTGCCACCTTGCACCCTGTGTTGCCTGATAGACCCTGTGCCCCTGTGACCTTGAACTGGATTGAGGTGTTGAGGAAAATGAACAAATTTTCATGAAAATAAAACAAATATTGAATGAAGTTGAACAAAACATCCATTGCTAATCAACACAATTTGAGCTAATGCTTAAATAAGCCAAATACGAAAATCAACATAAACAAATTTTCAGTTGTTATGTTCAATCAGCATTAAATACTTACAAATATATACTGCTCACAAAAAATAGGGTATACTTGAAATAAAAAGTATGGAAATGAAATATTCCATAACAAAATATCCCCTAATTTTTGTGAGACATGTAAATAAACACACCAGCCCAGTAGATTGTGTGTTATGTGTGTGTGGATTTTTAGGCAGTGCACTCAGTGACTCTTATTGGGCCTTAGTGGGTAGGAATGAACCCTATATGGATGTGGGGTAGGGGCAAAGAGCAACAGAGTAAAGCAAAGCAGTCCATCTCTGTGCTATTAGCAGACTTCCTCCTCCATTGTATCTGCACAGGATGTGCTGGCTAGCGCTGATACTGATCCTGCTAATGCCTAGGCTTTCTGTGCGAAAACATAGGAGTCACCGTCCGCTTAGCAAGGCCAAGCACCATAAGCTATCTGAAAACTTCTGAATCACAACGCACCACTCTGATAGCAAAAAACAGCAAAAAATTACAGATTTACCTCTTTCTGCAGTTACCGAGACCTTCTAAATACCTGTTATTAGAGTAACAAACAAAACAAAATGGATCACCATACAAAAATAAAAGTTCATTCCTTTAGGCATTGATGTTAAATTTCAGACAATACATGAGTCATAAAAGGTTCTCACTTGCATTAAAAATTACATTGAAAATGCAAATGACACGATAGTTAGAAATCTATGGCCTGAAACTGGTCGCTTCAGACTACGGTGTGTGGGTTTTGATACAGAGTGACAAGTTCAAGAGTGACTAATGTGCCACTGTGACGTCAGCAGAATGTAGGTGATGAATCAAACCGAAAGAGCTTCTATTGGTTTAGTTAAGCAAGTTTAGGAGGAAAGAGAGAGACAGAACCTCTTACGCTTCAATTCTCTGTACATTTTCCATGTACCACTAGTGACAGGAAATACCTCTGTAACCTCTGTGTGGGCTGCTCGGTGCAGTAGGACAGTGGTTGAGGTACATTACGGAACTTGAACTGCTCATTTCTGTAGATAGCGATGCTATGCGTAATGATATAGTTGCACTAGTTTTAAAAAGGTCTTTTCACAAAATAAAATACAATTCTTACAATGTGATTTGCTGAGGTTAGCAGATGTATAGTTTTCTAGGTTGAATACAGTTGGTAAGTAAAGGTGGTTGCTTGTGTTGTGCTGCAGTGCAACTTGCTTGCTCAACACACAACAACAGCTTCACCGTGCAGACGTGATTGGCTGTGTCTGAGGGAGGGGAGGCATGTCAGGGGTAGCAATAGTCTTATCCAAGATATGGGCACCCTTGATCATTCGTTGATTTCTAAAGTTCGGACACCTTACAAATAACATTAGATCATCTGGAACAATGTGCAATCTTTGGCATGTGTCATTGTATGTTTGTTAAATCTACTTAACAATGTTTAGTGTTTTTCCAGCCGAGGGTGTGCCAAAACCTGTATTCTGAATGGGAATGCCCATGTTTTGCATAATACTGTACCTTACAGTAAGAGCCAACTCACCAGACATTATGCAAAACTTTGGAATGCAAAAAGGTGTTACGGTTGGCTAAGCCTAACAACAGTTTGTAACCCGTATTTACATAGACCTGTCATTTCAACTGATGTCATACATTTTCACAGCATAAAATATCATCAAACTTGAAATTGAATAAGATTCTAGAAACAACCTACCGAAAGCACTATATCCATGAAAAGGGATTCGAATTTCTTGTTTCCCTATTAGAAGCCCCTTATCCAAAATCCCTTACACTCCATTTCACAATTTCAATTTCTTCTCCATTGCTAAATGGCCCCATAAATACACAAAGTCATGTTTGTGGACGTCAGGATGGTAGAAGTCATATTTTTAAGTGTTTGGATGTTGTGTATGGCTGTGTTATACTGGTAAAAGGACCAGTGTAAAAGTTACACACTAGTTTTTGACAGCTTGGTGGGTGGTGCTGTAGAAGTGATTGTAGCAGCAATCGTGAGATTAGGCTACAGTGCACAAGTGTACCCTTACAAACCTTTACTCCTGGAACACTGTCTCAGGAGACCTTCTTTAAGTCAGGTGACTATTAAGGTCCCCTCTAATGTGGGTGACCCAGAAAGAAGAATGGGCATGTGGGGCTTTAAGTAAAAGAGTGAGGACCAGGGATGCCTTTAAGATCCTAAATAATGTTTATCATGGTTACTGCTAATTATATGTCCAGAGACTGAAATACATAGGCGACAGTCAGAAATAGCACAAGACCTGTTCCTTTTACCATTTAATTTTTTTCCTGAAACACAGGTCGTTCTTACAAATGCAAAACCACAGGTGCATACTAGCCAAGCCTAATTTTAACATTAGTTAATTGCACCAGAAACACGACTCAACAGACGTCTAACATGTACCACAAAAACACAGCGTGAACGTCACCAGACAGACACGAGTCAGGCCACTTGGGCATTCTTTGAATTAGCATGGTTTGTGCACAACTGGTTATTTGAGCATTTGTGTAATTATATTTTGTTGAATAATGTGTTTGTAAACCATGTGTACGTTTCTGAGTATACTTAAGCCCCAAACCCAGACCAATGGCCAGACATATGAATTAAAGACTATTATGTTCTAAGAAGCAACACTTGTTACTTTCATAGCTAACAGCAAGAGAGTAAGCCTGACTTGCAGATGTCAATTACAACGGTAACTAGTGCTACATGTTTTCTGCTGTACGGTACATGTTATGCCAGCGTTTTTAATCGGGTCTCATCCGTGACGTGGCTTTCTTCATTGGTTCTGGATATAGTTATGCAATGGCAAGACACCAGAAAATAAGTTTCCAAATAAACAGGGAATCTTCTGTTTTTCATAAACATTTACTTTTACCCGTTTGCTTTTATATTCATGGTCCCCTGGTTTCAAATGTATTATAAAATTGCCAAATTAAGTATGTTGCCTTAGCATTTCAATAAGCTGTGTTAGCTAAACTCTTCTAGTCAAACTACAAGTCCATCAAACAAATACAAAATACAAAATGTCCATCAAACAAATTCCTTTGCTGCTGCTTTAACATTCCATACTAGACATGTAGCAGAGAGGGAAGAGGCCGATGAAGGGAAGGATGAGAAGTCCAGGAGAGAGAGGAAGTAGAACAGGAAGAGCCTCTTCAAGTGGCGTCATTAGTCAGTTTCATTGTACAATATTGACACGAGCTCAGCACTGCAGTAATTACAACTATACATTTACAGAATTATGCAAGAAAGGAACATTAAGATAAATAAAAAGCATGCAAACATAAAATGTAGAAAATCGAAAAAGTTGGTCATTCCTCTAACCTTCTTCCTTACACCATCTTGGCCTACTTGTTTAAATAATAAGAGTATGTGTACTGGGTGAAGAGTGCATCCTGCCTATATACGGTATAACCTATACTAAGACCCTGGACTCTGCACTAATGAGCTACACAACAACGATCACACAAATAGTACAATGGTCTCCATTATCTTTTTTTTCCAGTTTAGCAAGCAATGAGGATAAATACGCATTCTAATAAATATTGTGATATTTAGTATGAGCACCTGCCAGAATATCTATGTATTGCAGTGACTAAGCCATCATGAGTTTAAAACAATGTATCACTCAAAAGTTTTATAGTTTCAATACCTCACGTGAGTCAGAAAACCTTCCACATTCTAGTATCTGACAGGACTGGAAATTATTAACACATGATTGACGTTCATCTTACCTTATTTGTGACCATATCTTGCACCAGATGGATGAGATGCGTTTGAGCCATTGTGCTGTTCTAATGCTATCCAATGCTTTGTGGAAATACTATGCTTTGAAGCAAACATTTATTATACATGGAATGTGTACAATGTTTTTAATGTTGTGGAAATGTTTTTTTCTGTCCATGTCCCTATTATTTTAGCTTTTCATTTGCTCCATTAAAAACTGTGAATAATAATCAAATATTCAGACACTGACGGTCTTTTTTTCTGTTTTATGTTTATTTTATTTTTTTTAGATCTACTCAGAGGCAACATACAGTATAGTACAGCAGCTTATTGCTATAACTAAAGTGTATTATTAGTATTATTAAAATATTTATACGATGTATGATATATAATATGATGTAGTCCAAAATAATGTCATTAATATAATAATATATTAACTAATAATAGTATTATAGTATATTATTTATATAATATATTTTGATATTGTTATCTTAAAAAAGAGTTCTAAAAGTGAAATAATCACAGAATTGTAAGTAATCATAATATCATTTTAAAGTTTAAACTAGTGTGCATGTCATTGAGTACTGTAAACTTAGATCTAATAACTAATCATCACTTTCACAGAAGCTGAAGGAACAGGTTTTTTTTTTAAATACAAAAGTTGGTCACCCATTTACAAATGACTACAATGTATAGAAGAAAAGAGCACACCACTTTAAAACAGTGAACCTTTTTTTAGATAGATATTTGCACAAAAATCAATCTGCTTGAACTGGAATCCGCACTCCCAGAGGCCCCAAACAGGCAGCCAGTCTATATAGTCCAGCTAAATAGAGATACACTAGAGCTTTGGGTTTAAACAAATATTTACCACTTCAAATACAGCTACTGCATCATACAGTACTAGTGTTTTTTGGACTTAGAAACGACAAGTTAGGGCACATGTTTTCTAGGTAAGTGATGATACTCAGAACAGTAATTACAGTTTGTACTCACAAACTGGGGCATTCAGTAAAGAATATGCAGTGTATACTTAGTGGGACTAGCACTGCAAAGATTTAACAATAAGTAAATGGAAAACA
The DNA here is from genome assembly GCA_033117975.1 of Parotocinclus spilosoma. Classification (NCBI taxonomy): domain Eukaryota; kingdom Metazoa; phylum Chordata; class Actinopteri; order Siluriformes; family Loricariidae; genus Parotocinclus; species Parotocinclus spilosoma. The sequence continues at coordinate 14,092 of JAVSBV010156060.1, forward strand.
TGGATAAGAATTCATCCAGCCTTTATTTCAGCACTGAATGTGGAAGTAATATGCAGGTTTTAACCTGTGCCATAAAAGACACATGAAAACACTGACAGCATGGGCAGCGTAAAGTGGCTCAAAAATCCCGCCTTCACGCTCTGCTCCAACAGGCTGGCATACCATCACATCAGTGATTCATTAAGACAAAAATGAAAGCACATGTGGGCACATGGTTAATCTGCCTGACTGGCTCAGCTCAGGAATTTACCGTCCCGAAACAACCCCCAGCACACACTGCCGAAAACCTGGTACAAACAGGTTCCATTCAAAACACCCAGAAAGGCGTTGACCTTTGATGGAAATGAAAAACAAAATAAAAGACAACTAGAGAAAGCAGATCCTGCTATTGTTGTTAGTAAGCCTGTTTTTCTTTCATTTTATAAGATTCAAAATGCTGTGACTTCAAGGGTCATGAATCAAATTTGAATTGAAATACTGAGAGTGATATTTATTCCTACGAATTATCCTGAAGTAAAAAAATGAAAGAGAGAAACAGAGAGGAGAGAGAGAGAGAGAGAAACAGAGAGAGAGAGAGAGAGAGAGAGAGAGAGAGAAAGCGAAAGAGAGGGGAGAGAAAGAAAGAGGGAGAGAGACACAGAGAGGAGAGAGAGAAACAGAGAGAGAGAGAGAGAGAGAGAGAGAGAAAGCGAAAGAGGGGGGAGAGAAAGAAAGAGGGAGAGAGACAAAGAGAGAGAGAGAGACAGACAGAGAGAGAGAGAGAGAGAGACAGAGAGAGAGAGAGAGAGAGAGAGAGATAGAGAGAGAGA